>CM029122.1:52500-100000 GCA_016859345.1 Istiophorus platypterus | reverse complement strand
TTGTTTAGATGAAGTAATTAAGAAAAATTAATCAGACATTGATAAGTTCCGGAGGTACGTTTAACAGGTAAAACAGTCTAGCAGAGGACCATCTTCAGCTCTGAGACAGAGAGTCAAACTTCTGCGATGTGGACGGTTGATAGTCCTCAGACACATCTTATGCATAACCTTTCTTCTGTCGACAGGAGTGAGTGTGTGGAGAAGAAAGATGCTCCTGAAGTCTTCTTTTGTTGCTGTGAGGGCAGTTTGTGTAACAACAAGTTCTTCTACAGCCCTGACAGCAGCCAGCCACCAATACCAAGTAAGACACACCTGTCCACCTGTCCACTGATTATCTGCCTTTGAAAGTGGACAGAATCTGTGTTTCTTTTTTTTGTTGTGACTCAGTGTTTTTATATGAGCTCAGTTTTCATGATTCTGTTCAGAGAAAACAAAACACTAACCAACAGAAGTGAAGACGTTTTTAGATGTAAATAAAATAGATGATAAAAGAAAAACTTTGTAGTTTGAGTTTTCTGGAGACAATGCTTCTGAGTTGAAGTCTCTGACAGACAGCATGAAATTACTTTTCAGAAATTCTCATAACTTGACTTTTCTGTCTCAAAATGAATGATAAAAGTTTCATAAAATTTCTTCTTCTCCTAAAACTTTGATTTTGTCAGAATGAACATTTACTCCAAAAACTTGTCTGTTTATTGCAACTTTATTGTCATACTATTATTACAAGTACAATTTCTTTTTTCTCGTGAGGACCTTATTCTCCTAACACAGCTTTCCTGTAAAATCATCACTGTATTGTGATGAATAATGTTCAGTCAATCTATGTTTGTCTTTACTTATACTCGTGTGTCCTGGTGAGTGTTTGTTGAAGAACCGTGTTAATAAATCAATGCAGTTTGCAATTCTGTGACTTTATAAATTGACTTTTACTTTTTGTTGCTCTGTGTGTTTCCGTAGCAACAAACAAACCAGTGACGTCACCACCTCCGGTGCTGAAGACTCTGATGTACTCACTAGTTCCCATCATGGCCGTCACCGCCATCATTCTGTTCTCTTTCTGGATGTACCGACACCACAAACTGGCCTACCCACCTGTCCTGGTGCCCACACAGGTGACATACACGCTCACACAGTTTTCGTGATGGAGGTTCTTCTTCTGTCGTGTTCTGAGATAGCTGCAGGTTTACATCCAGCTATCTGTCCTATGATTGGTGCAGCGGCTTGACAGCAGTTGATAGTTGATTTAAAGGCGCGTTAAAAAGTCTTTAATAAAGGTAAAATGATTAATCGCTTGACAGAAAATCAAAAAAGTTAAATATTTGCTGTTTTTCACATTTTAGTATATTATATAAATATGAATATTTTGGGTTTAGGACTGGTGTACAGATGAAAAAAACATGTCTGAAGATGTCACTTTGGTTTGTGAAACATTATGTCAGACATTTTTAACTATTTGTCATTTTATAGAAAAAAGTATTAATGAAAAAACAACTTTGCTGATGAGTTGTTAATAAAAATAATGGTCAGTTGAAGCCTTTGTCTTTATAGGGACATCATTAACAGATTTGTTTTTGGAGTCTCTTAAATATTGATTATGACTTAAATATATAGTGAGTATCATTTTTAACTGCTCAGTGCACTCTCAGGTCAATATAACACAGTCCTGTGTGATGATTGAATATTTATGCATTAATATTTCTCTGACTAGTTTATATTTTACAGTTACCAAAATCTGAACAAATAACTGCACTCTCATGAATACACACAGTTCTCAACTAAACAGTGCTTTTGAACCATGAGCTGATCTCACATCAGTTTCAGGAGTCCCGTTCTCCAGTTGAACTTTTATTCAAGTCATAAGGACATTCAAGAGGATATAGTGACGGATTATTCAGTATTATGGCAGGATTAATCTTTGGTGTGTTTTACTCGTTATGTATTTAGTATAGCTTGGTCATGACAGCTGTTAATCCTCAAAGTCAAAATAAAAATTGGTTGCAGTCATGAGGTCCAGGAGAGTAATGTAAAAACAGATAAACCAAAGACAAATCACTGACAGCAGAAGTGGTTAGACAAGGACACGAGCCAATTCCTATAAAATCATACCTATTCGAAACCAAGGTGCTGCATGAAAATTAGGGGCAAAAAAGGGGAAGATATGTATTTTTTCATTTTTGCAAGTAACGTGTAATGGTGCAGATACATTGAATACCAGGACATTAGGTTGGAAGTGATCTTTATTTATTTGTATATTAATGTGGTTATTACTATATTAAAATGTAGATAGACCATCAGTTTCATCAAACACAAAAGTTGTCTCTTTCCCTCTGGATGTTAATTAGATGAACAAGATCGATATCTAATCTCTATGTCCATATATTTTAGTTTGTAGGTCATGGTTTTACATCAGTGACCCTAGACGTTACTCAGACATTTGACCAACATGTAAAACTGCCATCACATTTACATTTATTAATTTGACAGACTAAAAGGCTAAAGATGTACATGTCTGGTTGTGGATCTGACCAGACATGTACATCTTTAGTGCTATGGACACATTTCAGTCTGTACCAATGAAGTATTGAGGTTATACCCAGTTCCTAGGAATACCAACATTCTTTACTTTGACCTCAGTAAATCTCTATTACTTCTCTTTCTTTTTGTATCTGCTTCTCCTTCTTGTGTCTGACTGTGAACTGTTTATCTTTCTGCCTCTCAGCATGCCTTTCATATAATGATTGAGGTAAGAAGATTAAAAGATGCATTATTTCGGCTTCACTGCAGAATGCTTGGTCACTTGTTTTATTTTATTTTTTCTCCTATTTTTGGGATTAATTTTGCATCTTTATCTTCCTCCTCCGGCCTGAAATTACTTTTCTTTTGAAAATACACTTGCTTTTGTTTCTCTGTCACTACTATTTTTGTTTTTATTTATATTCTGTGATAGTTGTCAATGTTTTTGTGCACGGATGGGCAGATGATGTCTGCATGTACTGATCAGCAGATGATGTGCATGAATGAATGAATGAATCTGTTGAGCATGCAGTCAGTAACAGAATCTGTGTTCTTTGGAGGTGGTCCAGACTTCAACTACCGTCATTCCTCGCAACAATCATTCCTCCCAACAGTCTCAGCACCAGTTAAAACTGGACAAGTCCCATCACAGAGACCAGCCCCCCTGCTTTTAGGGCTCTCCCTTTTTAAATTGAAATTGAAATTTGAACATTATTATCTGAACATGGAGAAAATATTCAAATTGTAATGAAATGTTTGATGTCAAAATTTAGAGACTGTAATCACAACAGAATGTTTGAAGTACTTCACCTTGTGGTCCAACAGAGGGCTTACTATCAGCTTGACCTAGTGCTGCCCTATTGTGCTAATCAGTAAACTAATTTAATAATTTTAATTATATTTCACTTCACTGGATTTCATTTTCTGAAACAAAAATCTGAAAACAGAGTATTTTTACATATCCCAGCAATCAACAAAACTGGATTAAACCCTTAGCACTCGACTAAAGCATCAAAGAGCACAGAGTCTTTAAAGTCAAATCTGAACATAAAGACATGACACACATTTTTTTGGAATCAGATCAGTGTGTAGGAACTTAACCATATGGTCACTCAGTTTTTCCATCTTTTTCCACCTTCAGGATCCTGGTCCCCTTCCCCCCTCTCCAATCCTGGGCCAGAAGCCACTGCAGTTGCTGGAGATCAAAGCCAGGGGGCGCTTCGGCTGTGTGTGGAAGGCCCAGTTGCTCAGTGAATATGTTGCCGTCAAAATCTTCCCTGCACAGGTCAGTTACTGACTCTTCCTGTTTGTTGCTGTCTGTTAAGCCACACTAAGACTGCAGGAGTTTTTGACCGATTTTTGTCCCCAATTCATCTCTCCCGACAATCGGAGGAGAAATCTGGTCTGGGACCTGGCACTGTGTTGCACTCCATTGCAAATGATTTAATTGCCAAGTACTTTGTGACAAATAAATAACTGAACAGTATCTACAGATCCATTGCTTCACATTGTATCAAGCAAATAACAGCCCTCGTGTCTTGTGTTGGGTCAGCGAGGGCGATTACATATTGTGATGGGCCAGTCAGTCAAGTCCCGACACGTACAGGCTGCATACTCTCATGTGCACAGGCACAAGGAAAGGGCCTGTAGAGACACTCATATGGACAGGAAAAAAATTAGGGATTTTGTTTGATGGTCCACCGGCCCAAGGATGTGGCAGGATTTCTCTGATTGCTCCTGATGGTCAATCCAGCTATGAAAGACAGGTCTGTTGTTGATGAGTTTATGAGAGAGATGGAGAGAGAGAGTGACAGTGAGGCTGAGCAAATCAATACAGCTCTACAATAAAATGAGATTTTACCAATTTGGAATAGTTTAAAGAAAAAAAACAGAAAGAAAATCAATATGTGGCAGTGCTGATATCGTGGCAGTGTTTTGTTTTGGTAGAGACGAAACTTTTAAATTTGACTGGATAGTTAGAAATACTCTAGCTAATTGATGGGAAACACTGGAGTCTCAAAAATGTGAAACACAAACCAAAAATAAAACTTTTCACAGATACACATACAAATACACAAACTGTACACACACAAATAATACCAGCTTTTAATATAAATGTATATATACATATCCACATGCAGTTTGTTTTTGTTGGTTTCTGCCGATATTGCAAGATATACTTGAATATGTGATTTGCACTTTGCTTGTCTATTCGACTTAATAAACAAAGTTTAGGATCTAGTGATGTATCATAATGTCTGCACAGAGATTAAATATACGTGACAGATTTCCAGAGTTTGGCCATAATGTCACAAATCCAAAACATCAGTAAAAAAAAAAAAAAAAATACTGCTTTGCTTTGTCCAACACCAACAGAAAAAATTCATTTCACCATTCATCTTCATCTTCTCTGGGTCTTCTTTTCCTGAGGAAATTGATTTGATTGCTGCATCTACTGCTGTTGTAGTTTCAAATGTTTAGTATATAAAGAAAATTATTACTAATGCATTCTAAAATATATCAACAAGCTATTTGAAGCTAAAATGGCCTTGTCATGCCTTACATTTTTTAAGTGGAAATATGTTTCTAGCAATCAATATCTGGGAGTAGAAGCAAATTTTATTAAGCAATTTTAAATATATATATATATATATATATATATATATATATATATATATATTTAATTATTTTTTTTATTTTTTTACAGTTGGCCCCATAATGAGGAAACCACATGTAACTTGTTAGTCTTATTCTTGGCCTCACTTTGTACACTCAACCAAAATCTGGTTGCAGTTGCATTCATAAGTTAAATAGCTTGACTTGATTTTACCCCACCAATAAAGTTTTGTTGGCCAAACCTGGTTTGGTAGCCAAATCACTGGAAAATGATATGATATCTCAAATCAAACATGTGGGCAGTTTGGGGTTGAACAGAGACAGTGCAGACCAATCTGGTGACACTTGGATGAAAGATGTAGGATAGGGAATCAAAAGTGTGTCTACCACTACATGGTGGCAATATCACTACCATTTTTAGCACATGAAGCACAGAAGTAAGGGGAAGCTGTTCACCAAGTTTCAGTCTTGTATGCTTAATAGGTTTTGATATCCACATTTTATTAATTCGTGTTTTTTCATCCATCCATAGAAAACCTTTTTTTTTAAATTCATTTAAATAATCATTTTAAATCCATTGTTATAAATATCTGCAACAAATGTAATAGCACCTCCCCCCTAAACATGCTTAACATTTTATATTTTAAAGCGTGTTTATAGCAGCGGCAATAATAATAATAAATGTATGGAAGAAAATAGTTTAAAAAAAAACTAATGTGCGCTTTCATAGAATATCTTTTAGACTGCTGAAAGCTTCTGCAGCTCCTGATGTTGCAAGAATTATTTGTCGTTGATAAGTGTGTCATTCAAAGATTAGAGCCATAACCCTTGGACTATTGATGCTGACAGAAACACTATTCAACATCTGCGAACCATTTCCTCAGAAGTTACATTCATTGTCATTCATTGTCAGACAAATTTCACCTTTTTTGTACATGACCATTTGGAAAAATGTGAAATATTTTATACACCTCAACACATGCTGTTCAGTGGATTCAAAGTCAAGACCTTTTTAAAGGCAGTATTTTATTATTTTAAGTACAATTGTGACATCGACAGTCGGTAGTAACTCTGCTTTGTGTTGGCACTCAATAAGCTCCAATGCCAACATTTAAACAAACAGAACATCTATGCTACAAGGTGCAGATGTAGAATCATTATTCAGCTTTTATTTTACTGAATCACACCACTTCCTCACTGCCTGCTAGAAATTGTTCTGTGGTCCAATTCCAATTCATGATTCAGAGGTTGGAAACCACAGTGTAGAAAGAAAACAAGCAGGTCCAATCCTCATCACCAGAAAGGCCTTTGCAAAATAAAAAAAAAACTGTTTTCAAAATAATTTGACTTCTTATACCTTATGACCAGATGCCAGATGATTCTTGTCATTTGGCACACATGGCTTTGTTGTTTGTCCACCAGAAACTCTTGTCAAAAATTGTCATTTAATGTAGTTTTTAGCCTTGTCTTTACACTACGCTTTTAGATCCTAGATGATATACCTATACATTACATCAGAGTAAAGCATTTTAGTCATCTGACTTCTAGATCTTGAGTTGTAAGGAATTTTAAGTTGGCCGTCCGCTGGATATAGCCCATTGAAGTGCTTAACTGCTTCTGTCATAGCTAGGATTGGTTTTAGCCTGCTGGCTAGGCTAGGCAGTCACTTTTACTGAGCTTTTGAGCCTCCAAAACAGCTAAACTTTCACATGGCTGTGTGTCGATGTTGCCAGCTGGCATACTTACTGTTGCAAGATGAGGGCTAAAATGTGATCTTAAGACCAAGGATGACCTAATCCTGGGGTTTTCATCCGTATCCACTGGCCAAGCCAAACATCTTTCTGCACTAGTTTTACTGCTGCATCAGCAATGGCGCCGGTCCATCCACTGATTACCCAGCCTCCACAGCACATGATGAAGCCAGTCTTCCCTGGTCCGGCTCTGTCACCGTCGGAGGGGAGCCGATCCTTTCAGCTGAAGTCCTGGCCTTGGCTCTGAGTGATAAGTCCGTCCTAGGGGATAAGTCATCTTGGGCTTTCCCATGTCCCACTCTTTCACCTCTGGACTGGACCTCCCTGGCCAACAAGTTTTAACAACATTGAGTTTGCAGGAGTTCCTCGATTGAAGGGAGTCTCCCATATTGCACCGTCCTCTCTTCTTCCAACCGGCCCTGGCTCTGTCCAGGCAAAGCACCAGCTTACTTCTTCTGCTCATTGCTGTAGGAACCTGTCCACCACTTCTCTTGGGCTGTACAGCATCAAGGCATTTCAGAAGGGTGGTGATCCTTCTGCAGACAGGGGATCCCTGTCCCCTCCTTCTCCTCCCCTGTTGCTCTTCATTGGTGGCTGATCGGCAGCAATATCTGCACAAAAGCAGCTGTGACCCACTGCCTTCCAGGTTATATTTTAGAACAATTACCAGGAGTTTTTATAACATGCCCTGGTGTCCAAAAAGTCATTATTCACAATGACACCTTGCTGAAGCAATCAGAAATTTTAAAACACAATCTTATCCAACGTCTTAACTCACTCAAAGACTGTGAGAAGCATGTTTTAATCTCTGGCTCCCTCCCCTCTTTTAACGGAGGTATTGGTTATTCTAGAACTTCATAGAACTTTGAATTTATTGACCATTTTAACTTGTTCGTGGGGTGTAAGTCTTTTTTTTTTTTTTTTTTTTTTTTTTTTTTAAGCGATGAAATTCAACCCAACTTTGCGGCACGTGCGCATTGTCAGCTAACATTCTTTATACTATCATGATGGCCTCAAATGCATGACTAACTAATAAGCTCACATGCTTTTTGTCAACAACTTTTTTTAACGATTTGCCTTTTAGCAAATTATTGTCACTCTCAAGCACTCAGGAATTTCAGACTACAGGGGAAATCCCATTGCAGCTAAAAATTTGGCCCTTTGAAATGAGGGATATATATGAATGCAAGAAATGTTGGAAAGCTAGCGAGAAGACTCTTATAATCAGGTTATCGATCCACACAGGAGCTATCTCATATCAAACATACCAGGATGTTTCTTTTCTTACCTCTGACGTTCAGTTCTTTAACATCAGAGGAGAAACCGGAACCGGCCATTTTGATTCTCTGGTAGATTTTGGACATTTAATTTAAATAAAGTCAAAGACATAGAATGAAGTGTAACACATTTACACATGACATAACTATATAAGTCAGGTCAAGTTGTATTTCTATAACACATTTCCTACACAAGGTAACACAATATAATTTAGATAAAGTGACAAAACCATTGCAACAAAATCATAGAAGTGTAATTTCCAAAGATAAATCTACGAAAATTTTGTTACCATCCAAATACTTATGTGCCTTACTGTATAATGGAACTGGTTCCAGTGGAATCAAAAAACGTCCCCCTCTACACCCTATTTTGTGTTTGTGTGCATGTGCACGTGTGTGTGTTCAGACTTAAAGCATTGAGCTTTAATCCCCCAAAGGCTGACCGGGTCCTCAGCCAATCAGAATCCAATAAACCCAACATGACCTCAATTGACTACACGCTAACACTACCACACATACACTGTGTCCCCATTTAGATAAGGTTTGTGTCTCCTGTTCTGTTCATTAATCTGTGCTGCAGTGGGGTATGTAAGCAGTGATAGCAACTGAAATGTTAGTTTCACAGTAGAAGTTAGTGTAAGTTTACATATGAAGTTCAGATGTAAGTGATGAATGTGGCTGAAATTTTAGTTTGAAATTTAGGCCTAGTGAGCACATGAACTGTCAACTGAAAAGTCAGAGTACAAGAATTGAAATGTCATTTAAGAGTAATAAATGAAAGTAGGGAAAAACTGAGGTTTCAACAGCATAAGCTGATATGTAACCAGCAACAGCTGAAAGAAACTGTCAGTTTATGAGTAGAGACTGAAAGCTTCTCAAACTGCAGTGTAATATTTTGTAAATTTATCTCCTGAATTTGACCAGATTTAAAGTCAGATTTCACTTCATCAGATACTTCTGAGTCTTTCAATATGTTGTCTCAAACTTCAGCGCCCATACAACATCTAACCTTTAAATCAATGTGAAGGTGTCTCCAAAGCTCAGACTGGCAGTTTTCAGGAATCCTGTCCTCAGGTCTGTCTTTCTCTGTTACTGTTAAGTCATCGACAGCACGTAGTAAACAAACTATGTCATAAATCGTTCAGCTACTGTTGTGAGTTTATTTTTAGAGGTTTCAGAAATGTTTCGGTAGGCCACAGGGATCTGATGACCTCTAAACTTGTATGTATGTTCAGGACAAACAGTCGTGGCAGAACGAGTTTGAGATCTACAACCTGAACGGGATGAGACATGAAAACCTGCTGCAGTTCATTGGAGCAGAGAAGAGAGGAAGTACCATGGACATGGAGCTGTGGCTCATCACCGCCTTCCATGACAAGGTTACACAGATCGCTTTTGATCAGAAAATATAAGAAATGTTGAAAATGGTTATTTAAATAATGAAAAAAAATATATAACAAATATTTTAAAATCAGTAAATCAATTTTGAAAACCTACATAATAAAAACAAACATATGTTTACTATATTTTAAAGCTAAAAAATAAAATAACATTTAATAATAGAGTTTAGGGATAAACTGCGCTTGATATTGAATGAATGATATAAATAAGTCCAGTTGTTATCAAACATATTGTTAATATAATGATCTAATGAGATTAATACAGTAAGATTTTAATTCCTTTTTGAATAAAAAATAACTCGGGTTTAAAACACGTATAGACTAGAGATGAGACATGACTATCAGACATAAGGTTAATATAGAATGACTTCACATAGTTTTAACAGTAATAATACCTGAATTTGATTGTGTCTTTGAGTATCATGTTCATAAATCAGACACCATGAATTGACATGAAGTCACCTGACATGTTCTCTGTTTGATGTGCCATATTCAGGGTTCTCTAACGGATTACCTGAAGGCCAGCGTTCTCTCCTGGCCTGAGCTGTGTCTGATTGCTCAGTCCATGTCTCGAGGGCTTGCCTATCTGCACGAAGACATACCTGGACACAAAGACGGACACAAACCGGCCATTGCTCATAGGTAACCACAACACACAGGTACACACAGGCACTGCTGCGGAAAGTTGCCTCGGTGAAGCGCAAAACACAGTTGGGGAGATTCTCCCCTTGGTTTCCAGATTATAAGTTACCTTGATGCACTATTCTTATTTTTCCTCAACCCAGCAAAGGACGAAGCATAATTTCTAATGTTTTGAAGACAAAGGCAAAGACTGTGAATGGCCACTTGCCCAAAAACCACCTGATATTAAGCTACTAGAAAAAGTCACCAACACTTCCATCCAGCAAACAATTGCATCAAAGTGAATAAATGACAAAACGAAGAATTGATAGAGAGTGCACACAGGCAAACAATTCCAAAAAACACACAAGTACACAAAGGTGCACACTAAAACACTCACATACAACACAAAGGTACTCAAAGTTATACACACACAGGTGCACTGAGAGAGTCCTCTCCAAAAAGACGTGTCACTCTGTGATTTTTTTTAGGGACTTTAAGAGTAAGAACGTCCTGCTGAAGTCCAACCTGACCGCTTGCATTGCTGACTTCGGCCTTGCTCTCAGGTTTGAGGCAGGAAAATCTCCAGGAGATACCCACGGACAGGTGAGTTCACCTGAGAGAGAATGCTGCAATCCTGTCACTGTGCTGATTGAGGCATTTGTCTCGCCCTTTAAGACCCATTAGTCCCACCCACTGCTGAATCTTCATAGATGCATATATAATTGAAACAATAGTAGCAAATAGTTTCATAACATATATTTAAAAAGAAACAACATCAAAAATCAATACATTAAAGTACCTGGTATCTAGTGAGTTTTTACAAATAAACTTAACCAGAAATAAGTAATGAAATACAATCAATATTGTTCAGTATAAAACATATAAGTAATCCTTGAAATCCAGTAATCCTCAGTTACTAATGAAGAAATTGTTGTTGTTGTTATTGGCATGTTAATAAAGATTCACGCTGATATATTTAGTTTTATTAATAAAATGTGTGGGTGTTTGGGTTAATGCTGTAGAAGAGTTTAGTTTTATCTGTTTCTATCAGAACAAATTTTGGACATAAGCCCGGACGGATGCAGACAAGTTAGGTTTATAAAGAATGTCGAAGAATCAATCTTCGAGTTTCAACACAGAAAGATGAAGCCTGTTCAGTTCCGTCCATTGTTACCTTGCCTTCTGATGGCTCTTAGCTAAACTGATCAATTTATTTTTCAATAAATAAAACTTTATTCTCAGTGCACACAGCAGGTACCAGTGCAGCACAATGCAGTTTAATATATGACCAGTGCAAATGAACTTTAAAGCAGTGTGGTAGTGATAGGCAGACTGGATCTAACTGTGATACATACAAAATAAACAAAACAATAAACAAATATAATCAGCTATGAACACAGCCTAATAATTAATCCGGACAGACCCAACTGCAGCTCACCATACTCAGGAACTGGTTTCAAGCCTCAGGACACCTCCCAGGGGTCACAAGATTATTTACAGCTTTGGAAAGCAAATATATTTTTCACTTGTGTCCTTTTTTTAATGTTAAGTATTAGCTTCTCACACTGCTTCAGGCCTCTAAAAATAGAACTTTTTACACTTGGCCCTGAAAACACTTTTTACATTTCAGCCCCTGTTTTAATGGGTTGGATTAACCATAAAATTTCTGGACTAACTCAAAGACATTATACACTGTGATCTGTCAGGACCCTGTAACAGGTTCCAGACTTGTACCCAGGTGTGATTGTGTCCCTGTCTGTGTTTCAGGTGGGGACCAGGAGGTACATGGCCCCAGAGGTCCTGGAGGGGGCCATTAACTTCCAGAGAGATGCCTTCTTGAGGATCGACATGTATGCCCTGGGTCTGGTGCTATGGGAGCTCGCCTCGCGTTGCAAAGCTGCTGATGGTAAGAAGAAATGCAGCGGGGGAGGGGCAGGTATAAACCAGGCAAAATCAACATAAGTCCTGATGCCTACATAACCCATAGATAGTAACTGAGGCTGGACTTCAGACCCCATCTGTCTCCATGGTGATGAATAAAAGTTGAACCATCTTAAAGTATTTGTAATAGTATCGTTGTGCAGTTTGCTCTGCTTTACACAGAATAACAGACGGGGTTACTAAATGAAAATTAGGTTTTATATTGACATTCGTTAACTCACATCCTGATGCCCCATTTTTGTTTCTCAGCATTCGTTTAAATTTAAAAAAACATAGCTGCATTAAAACAGTGAAGGGGACTGTGTTGGAGTGGCCAGTTGGTGAACAGTGGAAATACGCAGATCAAACTGCAGCAGTCTAACAGATACAGTATGTGTCTTATGAAGCTTCAAACAAAGTAAGTATAGTGACACCTAGTGGCTTTTTAAACTTATTGCAGCCCTTCCATACAGGAGCCCAGTTACCACATCACCTTAACAGTTTTAAATTAATATGTAGCAATAAAGGTCCTAAAAGCCTGAATGTAACCATCACAACTGTCAGCCTTTGTTGGGAAATACTGCAGTAAAAGTAGATGATATTATACAATATATAAAGTATTTGTAATATAAAGTATTTTTGTTCACATTAGATATTAATGTACCTTATTGGTGCAGTTAAAGCCTAGTGTCACTGTGGATCCATGTTTTCAATATCATGGTTTGAGTTTATGTAACATTTCATGTGCTACATGAGACACATTGTCTCCCAAGATAACAAGCATTTTGTTATCTGGTGAAAAAACTACTTGAGAAAAACTACTTAAAATTGAATTTGCTTAAATTAGCTTCTTTTGTTGTTGAATGTTGTTACTGATTGGATTGTATAATGAGATGGGTCTCAAATCGACCAGATGCAGCATTTAGTTTGTAGAGAGAAGTTAAAGTCAGTTTAAAATTACAGGATGTTTATTTCTGTATGTGACGACTACAAATTAGCGGAGTTTATTTTGGGACTGAAATTGAAATGTCAGCGAGCGCTGAAGCCAGGAGACTCTAATGGGAATCATTTACACTAACTGACAGTAAACCAGCTGCTGTTTGCTGGAGGACCACCATTCAGATGCAGGTCCAGGGGTCTCAGTGTGTATGATTCTGTTCTGGACTCTGACTGTCTCCCTTGTCCCCGGTTCAGGTCCAGTTGATGAGTACATGCTGCCATTTGAAGAAGAGGTGGGTCAGCATCCATCTTTGGAGGACATGCAGGAGGTCGTTGTCCATAAGAAGCTGAGACCAATGCTCCGAGATTGCTGGCAGAAACACACTGTGAGTGTGACAACTTTACCGATATTATGCCACTCTGCTCTCATTACACACTGGTTATGCCAGCATCCAGTGGACCACAATACCCGTAATGCAATGCAGCACCATTGACGTGTTGGTTTGAGTGTGTTTTTCTGACCAATCTTGCAGTTGTATTGGTCTGTGTGTATTTTCCTGACGAGTGCTGTTGTTGTGTTGGTCTGTGTGTGTGTTTTTTCTGAACGGTGTTGTGGTTGTGTTGGTCTGTGTGTTTTTTCTGATCAGTGTTGTGGTTGTGTTGGTCTGTGTGTTTTTTTTCTGATCGGTATTTGAGTGTTTTTTCTGATCAGTGTTGTGGTCGTGTTGGTCTGTGTGTTTTTTTTCTGATCGGTATTTGTTTGTTTTTTCTGACCTGTGTAGCGGTTGTGTTGGTCTGTGTGTGTTTTTTTTTCTGACCAGTGTTGTGGTTGTGTTGGTATTTGTGTTTTTTTTTTCAGACCTGTTTTGTGGTTGTGTTGTCGCCCCACAGGGTCTTGCGTTGCTCTGTGAAACCATCGAGGAGTGCTGGGACCACGAGGCCGAGGCTCGGCTTTCAGCCGGCTGCGTTGAGGAGCGAGTCGTGCAGATGCAGCGGCAGACTAGCGTCACGGCGCCTGAGGAAATCGTCACGGTTGTCACCATGGTAACCAATGTGGACTATCCACCGAAAGAGTCAAGCCTATGACAAGGCTCGCGACCAATCAAGACGGAGCGAGGACTCCCTCGGCGAACGCTCCCTCTGCAATCATGGGTCAAGCTGGTGACCGCATCAGTGATCAGATGACCTGCCGACAGGTGGCCTCCATCTGCAGGTGAGTCTCAGACCGATGAACGGCTCTTTAGACCGGAGGACAAAATGGCGGGGAGTATCTCTGTCGCGAGTTCCTGTTTTTTTTACTATAAAATAAGACTTTTTCTACAATAATGTGAGGATATGAACAGTTTGTCTGATTTCAAATAAAAAGGGCGACTTTAGTTTTTAGACACATGCTGTTTGTTCCTCTGAATGATGTGATGCCACTAAGAAACAGCTTCTGAATGTCTGTATCACTGCTGTGTATATATACAGATTATTATTATATACATACAGTTAGGTCCATAAGTATTTGGACAGTGACACAATTTCCGCAATTACCTCTGTACATAGCCACAATGGTTTTGAAAGAGATAAATCAAGATTAAAATGACAATAATCAAAATTACTTCCTAGCCTCTAAAAATGAGCGACTATGAATGAAAATCACTGTAATTCCCAAGCAGTTAATCTGATATTGCTGTTGATCCCCTTGAATTAAATTAAAGCTTGTTTGTTTGAAATCTATTGTGGTTGTGTACAGAGGCAAACTTACACAAATTACGTCACTCAAAATAACTATAGTTTCAACTGTGTACAGATATGTTGGTGAGTCAATGAGAAGAGTCTATTAATCAGGTTATTGATCCCCACAGGAAGTATCTCACATCAAACATACCAGGATGTTTCTTTTCTTACCTCTCACGTTCTGTTCTTTAACATCAAAAGAGAAACTGGAGTTGACCATTTGATTCTCTGGTAACAAGAACTGACTGACATGGAAGATTAACACGTCATTTAGATAAAGTAAAAATGAAGTGTCTAATGCATTGTCACATATAGAAACTCAGGACAGCCTTATTTGCTCCTGTTGCAACATAACTAAGCAACTTTGAATAACAGCAGGAATATCTGTTAAATGATTTTCTGTTACCTAGCAGGATTCACAATAAAACAACATCAATGCAGTTACTTTAAGACAGAAAACAATGAGGAACTCTGAAAACACATACTGATTATTTTCAACAAGAGTCAAAATGGACATTTTTTGTTGTTGTCCCTAAAAAAAAAAAATACTGGTTTGTTTCCGACCAAATAAAACATCACACACACATAACACATTATTTCTTAATCTGGCTTTTTTTAACCTCAGTCTTCCATTGAATTCACTCTTAATTCTGAATCTGAAAGAAATTGACAATCAAATCGCAATCACATGATTTAAAAAAAAAAAAATGTCTTATTTTATTTATTTATTTATTTATTTTATTTTTTTATAAAACCATGCCAAGTTTGTTCAGTGATGTCCTCCAGTTTCTCCTTGTCAGAAACCAAAGAATCAGAACCAGTCAAGCAGTGGATCAGTAATACTA
Organism: Istiophorus platypterus; assembly: GCA_016859345.1. Taxonomy (NCBI): domain Eukaryota; kingdom Metazoa; phylum Chordata; class Actinopteri; order Istiophoriformes; family Istiophoridae; genus Istiophorus; species Istiophorus platypterus. The sequence continues at coordinate 84,392 of CM029122.1, read as the reverse complement.
GTAGCTGATCAGCTGTTTGATCCTGACAAATAAAACTAAACTACTGTTAATTTAGTTGACTTTACTGTGAGCCCTCAGATATAAATTAAGAGAAGAAAATCCCTCAGAATATGACAATTAGACAGTGAAAAACACTTGCCCTGTTCACGTTTGGAGTGAATATTTAAATTTGCCTTTACTCGTCTGTTGGTGTTTGACTCTAAACATTTTTTATTTTAATCTCATCTTCTAGTATCCACTGATGGTTTTCTCTTCCCTGTTTGTGGTTTGTTCAGATTCTGTGGAGTCTCAAAACTGACAAAATGTGATTAAGTATTATTAATGTCAAAAATATAACTGCATACATCAATAAGTGTTATATTTATTTATTTGAAGGACACACAGAAAGCCACAATTTATTAAGAGAGTAGAAAGGATTGTAAGATTTGTAAGACATCTCTCCGGAAAAAAAATACACAAACATCTGAAATTAAAGACTGCCAATGAAGAAATAAAATAAAATAACTATGAAACACATTATAACAAAAATCATTGTTTAAAATAAAGCTTTAAACTGATTAATTGTGAATTGTTACTTGTGGGAAGTTGGAATGAAGAAAGTAAAAGTTTTACATGAATGACTTATAAAGGTATAGTAAGAAATAAGCTTTACATTTGTTTTTATTTTAATAATTCAACTAACAGTGTAATTTATTGATGTATAGTTATTTTTTTACTCATTTTTTGTCAGGTTCGGGGCTCCAAATGTTTGAATTTTTAAATCGTCTCAGAAAATATTTTTTAATTTTTATGTCTGTAAGTTCTTCATGTCAACATGCGCTGCTTTCACTCATTTTGTTTCTACTACAATAACAAACAAAAGGACACCTTCCTTTCTCTGCTTTGAGTACATGGGTTCACACATTTTAAATCAACATCCCAATCATGTCTTTTCCTTTGGGAAGAGAGATATATATGTATGTGTGTGTATATATATATATATATATATATATATACATAAAAAGATTGTGATTTTGTTACATTTTCAGTTTCCTCCCAACTCACAGTCAGTGTCTTGCTTTGAACTGTTATAAATTCTGCAGCATGTTCAAACCAAACAACCATTTTTAATACACTCCCTTGACACTCCCTTCTCATTAGTCCCATATACAAAGTTTAAAGACGGTTAATGAGGACATTTCTCATATTCGATTTTGAGTATTTGAATCTAAAGTTGTTTGAAGTCCAGCAGCTTCCCAGAAACAAAAACATCCACACTTTGCTCATAGTCATATAGAGGGGAGAGTTTTTCATCCTCTTTATGTCATCATGGCTACTTTCGCCTACTTACCACAGTTAACTGCTACCTGAAGGGCAACACAATCCAACAGGTTATTGATGCAAAGCAACACATCAGGATAAATCACTGTACTGATTCACACAGCATTAACAAGGCCTCTAATGTTGTGACATGATAGAACAGGACCCGACATGACAGAACGTGAGGAGAAAGAACAGGACATGTGACATAACAGGATATGAAGTGACAGAACATGACACGACAGAAGAGGACTAACGTGACAGCAGGATATGACAGAACATGATATGATTTGACAGCAGGACATGACAGAACATGATGTGATACGATGTCTCGACTTAATGTGCCACCATCATGTCAGAAGAATCCAGAGTCTCTGGCGAGATGATCCACCAACAGGGAGACATTCAGGGAACTGCAGCTCAGTTTGAACCATAGGAAAACTAAACTCTTACCTGTTCACCTCACCGTAGTCTGACTGATCAAACTGTCCTCAGGCAGGCTGCTGCTCCTGCCTCTTCTCTCGGTGTTTTAGTTCAAACCGGCTGTAAAGACCAAGTGTTGCCTCTGAAACCTGATGAACCAGAAAAAGCTCAGCCCTGTGTTATCATTTTATATTTTTATCCTCAGAATAGAAGCCAAACCCCCATCAATGGTTAGATGGAAATCAGAACATGCACAGTTTGTACATATGAATGTTGTTTCAGATTCTGATTTTAGCATGAGTTTGTTTTTTATGGACGCTAAACACACAAAAAAAAAATCTTTAAAAAAAAAACAACCAAAAAACTCATTTATAATGTTGATATCAGAAATAGATTTATGTTGTTTATTTTATATGATAATTGTTGTTGTACAAATGAAAAAAAATCTGGGTTAATTAATTTATGTTTAAAGCTCCGAACACTAACTTCCTTTGTAGGAAGGTGTGTGAGTGTGAGTGTGAGTGCGTGCGTGCGTGCGTGCGTGCTTGCTTGCTTGCGTGCTTGCTTGCTTGCTTGCTTGCTTGCTTGTACTTTTATCTTTGTGAGGACCAATTTGAGGACATTTTGGAAAATGAGGACCTTTTTGCAGATCTTCAATTTTTGTCGCAACTTCAAAGGGCTGTTCGAGGGTCCAGACCTGGTTTTAGGGTCCAGGTTAGAATCAGGTTTGGGTTAATGTGGGGCAGTGCATTATGTCTATGAATGTTCTCACAAAGATACAAATACAAGTATTTATTTGTGTGTTTGTGTGTGTGTGTGTAAGATACCTCAGACCTGCTGGTGCTCACCGCTCTCACCTTGACATCATTATGACTTCACCTTCTTCCGTCGTTGATCAGGGAAATGACACAAACTTAAATCTGACCTGCAGCTTTTCCTTATTTTGTTTTTTCATTTTGATTATCGTAAATGAATTTTTCGACCAGTAGAGACGCCCCTGCCCCATTTGGAAGCCAAAAAAAAAGTGCAAATGAAAACTGAAAGTTAAATTGACAACAAAAGTCTGCTGCTTCTTTTATAGTGAACTGACGAGAAAGACATGCCATTAACTGGATGTTGATGACGTTTGTTCATTGAGCTCCCTGAGCAAACTTCATCAGACTGTCAGAAATCTGCAGAAGCTCATTGCATCAGAGAAAAAGTAAAAAGCCTCATATTTGAGAAGCTGGACCCAGCAAATATTTTTTGGTTAGGAAACAAAAGGACTTGTGAATGTGTTGAATATCAAAATAGCTGCTGATTAATTTTCTGTCAGTTGCCTAAACAATTAATTGACTAATGCACCTGCAGCTTGGGCTTCATAAAGTTAAGGATATTAAGAGTCTGTGGTTTTATTAAGAGCTGCTACTATTAGTCAGTTGATATAAAGAAAATTAATCAGCAGCTATTGTGATAAGTTGCAGAAAAGTCCATTTTAAACCATTTCATTGGCCCAAAATTTACTTCAGGTAACAGAATGAAATGACTGGTGTTTTTCTCGTGATTATGACATAAACCTGTTTTTTCATTTCTTTAGTGAATGCTTCAGGTAAAATCTGTCTCTTTTATGTGTCATTGTGTCTGAATAAAAATTTCAAACATGAATCTTAAAGCCTTGCAGCATCAGAAAACATCTCTATGGCTATTGTTCCTTCATGAATTGTTTTAACTTTACATCCTGCTGCTGGGGAGGACGCAGATAAAATGTTCCATCAGTTGTATTTATTATTGAATGAATTTACATAAATCCATAAATGACTGATTTGTTCAGTTGTGAGAGTTTACACTCACCGATGACTGGATTTGTTTCTTCACTTGCGCCGAAGCATCAGATAGCAAAGTTTGAAACATGAAGCAATATGTTCTCCTGTAAAATCACTTTAAATACAACTTTATTGCAATTTGGATCTGATATTCACAGCTCTGTGTAACATCAGTTATTATAACAATGATAGTAATAACAATGTACTCAGGAGGTTAAAGACCAGTGAATAATTGTATCACTACAAACTGATAGAAAGGAAAGGAAAGGATAGTGAACACTAGGAAAATTAGAGCAGAGTTGTATTTAAAGTGGAGTTAAAATGAAGTCTAAGTCCTAACTGTTAAACCAAGAAATGTTCCTCCTGAAACCTGCTGCAGCTCTTTGTTTTCAGATTGACTAAAAAAATATCCACATTTGATATAAACAGCCATGTTAAAAGTCAGTTGTAATGGATTTGAAGTTCAGGGATGTTGAAAAGGACTTTACCTGATGCCCACCTGCTGTTTTATGATTAATGTGAAAACTAATAATGTTTCATTTATTTCGGTGAAATTCCAAACTGACGATCCCAGAATAATCTCCAAGGAACACTTCGGTGCATTTACTGTCTGTTGGCAGTTTATTTTCAGAGTACTGAGCAGTTTGAGGGCTTCTGTTGAAGGTGATTGCTGAATATTGTACAGAAGAAAATGTTCTGCTGTTTCCCCTTAAATAAAGTAAAGTGACTGCTCTGCATCGAGTTGACTCATCTTCTTGCTTCTGGTGTTTTCTGGGCATTTGTCTTCATGTAGCTCGGTGTTTCTTTTATTATTTTATTTTTTTTTCCAAAATGCCCCTTCTGTGTCTTTGTTTTTACTCTGTTTTTGCAGCAGGGCATATTGGAGCACAACAGCTTCCAAGGCTGATTATTTTCGCTGACACAATAAACAATGTTTATGACCTCTGCTGCTAACAGTTTCCCCTATTTTATGTGACAACCCACTTTTTTCAGATGTGTGATGAGATTATACTGGCTGAATAGTGGCTCTTGGTGGTCTGCGGTTTACAAGGGAGTTGGTACCACCAAGCCAAAATAAGTCAGAGTATAGAAAAGGATAGTAACTGCTCACCATCTGAAGACGCCTTTACTTTTTGCATCACATATTCAGAAGTTTGTTCATCATCAGACAAAAATACTCTGTACTAGAGACCCTTACAATAATCCCTGCAATTACTCAAGATCAGTCCACAATCCCAGTACATCAGCTAATAGCAGCAGATCTCAATTCCAGCTCACTTCAGCTGATGGCTCAGCTGATTCTCTTATATGCATCCAACTGGCAAATCTCGTTTTGGCACCCAATTTAAACTGCTTTAGCCTACCTACCCTTGCTTTCTTCATTGCAAGATGCTTTGCAACTGGCTGTTACCCCAGCCCCTCCTTTTTATGTTCTGTCTGCCTTAACAATATACCTGTTCAGATCTGGCACTAACATACATCTCAGGTGGTCAGATCACAGTTGGACAGCTCTAAGTATTTCAGTTTTAACCTGCCATTAGAAGGAGTCTTCCTATGGTCACAAGTGACCACTCGTGATCTTGCCTCTGTGCTCTACATAAAAGTAAACACTTACATGATTACTGTTTGCAAATGCGAAATGCCTTGTTTTTGGCTGGCTGGAGGAAGCAAAGCAGCTTCCTGTCCTTGGTGTGCCAGAAAATAAAAGAAGAAGAAATCAAACCATACAGACTCGGTCTATTCCCTGGCGTGTTCCTGGTAAACCAAATTGTCCAAGATGTTTGACGCACGCGTAATGTATCTATGGGCTTTACGCGAATTGGACGACTCATATACAAATCAGTACGTATATCCCCTTACATAGAGGAAGTCAGGTGAGAGGGTGGTAATTCAATGTGGCTGTGCACATAGTGGCATTCACACTCCTAAAGGGATGTGGCCATATGCTATCCATACCATCCAAAATGCATGTATATACATCTGAACAGGGCCAATGTAATGTCTGTTGTCATTGATGACTGGTCTGCTCTGTGCCTGAGGGAGGGGTCTTTGCTGCTCCTCTCCGACCCTTAGGCTTTCAATCTGTTACACATATTTAATCTTCATATTCTACTGCTTAGCTCATTTTAAGGTTGTCAGCATTAAAAAGCTATATAGTTTCTGCTTCTCACAAAAAAAGCTGATCAGACTGAGTTGTTCAGAAAGTAAAAAATGTTGAACCTAAAAAGGATCAATAAGGACTTCAAAAGGTTTCAGAGACTCGCTGATAGTCTTTATGTGTATAACAAAGAGTCTCTCTAAACTAAACTCAGTGTTTCTTTAAACCCTATTTCCCAGAATTTTGACAAAACAGATTCAGTAAATCACAGGTCCTCTTCTGTGAAACAACCCCCCGAAATGTGCTCTTATCCAAATGACTGGCTTTCTCTCTGATGGCTCTGACTGACTTAGATTTTTAGAGTCAAGCAGTTGTTTGTTTTTTTGGGTCTTTTTGTCAGTCAATCTGCATTACAAAAATAGGATACAATTTAAAATGCACAGGGATAATCATTTAGATTCTTGCAGGGCCAGCTAGTGCACTTGCCCTAAAAACTCTTGATTTGAGGCCTATACTCACACAAAAATGAGCAATTAACAACAGCATTGCAGAGTTCATTGCACTAGATATGATAAAATAAGAGAGGTGGTTATGGAACAAATTAAGCACAGTGCAGTAGTAAGTTTCACTCCTAAATTTGGACATCACAGCAAATTGAAGCTTACATGATGGGGACTGCCCACTTTATTACTGATGATTACAAGCTGTCTACAGAAGCCAAACGTGAACCCTGCATCTATCCATGTCCACACTATTGGAGCATATATTCTCAAAGGCTGATTTCATCATTCACTTCTCCTAAGTAGTGTAGAAGAACTAGTTTTCCTCTCCCATGTCAAGTAAGACCACCTATGAGTCTTGTGATTGAAATAAGGCAACCATTTGTTTTAGACCTATTAGCTCTTTGTTGTGCTGGAAAAAGAGACTCAAGACAAATGTTTGCTTTGTCACCTCAAATTTAAATTGGAATAGCTTAATTTGGTTATTTATTCATTCATGCTTAAGATCTATCTACTTTCTGATTAAAGATAACTAGACCTATGGTAATCCAATAAACCTATCCTGTAGAAGATGTATTATTTCAAATCGAACAATGCTGTGAATTTACTTAAAATTTTCAGGCCTAGTGTTTTTATTTTCATTGAACAATAATTCTAGTCTTAAATCATTTTAATTTGTTAATTCATTTCATTTAGATTTATTTGTTTTTATGTGTAAAGCATCATTTTGGAACAATTTAGTCTGGTTGATTTGGTGACATCTGCAGTTACTGGTGGTTAAATACTAAAGGTCCCAGAATTCTGTGGGCAGCAAAACAAACCATTGTGGTTTTAATAAAGAAATCAGGAAGTAGATGGCCTTTTTCCATCAGTCGTGAGTCTGTTAACAGCAGGACACAGAAGCTGGTTACCTGGATGAGCAGGTGGAGGTGGACAGCTCCTGTAGCTCTTCATCACCAGCTCTTCATCACCAGCTTTCCATCACCAGCACTGCCCTGTGGCTGCTCCTTCTCCTTCCATTACTCCTGGAACATTTCAGACTGATCATCTGTCTATAAACTACCAGAGTCACTGTTGTTTTACGATAGTAGAGATAATTTGGTCATGAACGGGTTGGCTCTGTGAGGTAGGTCCTTTATGTGAACAAAGGGAGCCAGCTTCATTCAATGTACTACTGAATATTGTGTTGATGCATGTGCCATGGGACCAACCACGTGAGATGACAGAAAAGGATCATACCATCGGGTTAAATGGGGGGTAAGGGTTCACTGATGATCTGGCTCACTAAAAAAGATGGAACTCCCATCAGTAAATGATAGTGCTAATGTCAAGCTCACTGGCAAACATTGCATTTCCTGTGACTACTTCAAAACTTCACCAGTTAAAAGACATTTAGTTTCATTAGCAGCAACTTAATGAAGCAGTTCTTTCCGAGATTGTTGCCACAGACATCCAATTATTGAAACTGCACATATAAAAAAATATTGTAATACTTCCATCAGTGTCCACAGTTTCGGCTACCATTGTGTTACCTCAGAGCTAGATGGGGATTTAACATTTATTTACTTGAAAATCTTTGAGATGGCCATTTTAAAGAGGCCTGTCCTTTTGGAGAAGAGATGTTAGTTATTTCACAGAAGGCTGTTCTCTTCAATGGTATAAAAGGGAGTTTCACTGTTGATCAGGGGACGCTGCTGACTTTCTGCTTGTGTAAGTGAACATTCCTCTCTAAAATTCAATATACTGTATATTATTACTGATCTACTACAGGGTTTTGCATGTTTATCATTGATGATATTCATGCAATTTCCATGTCCTAACCGTAAAATGTGACACAACAGAATTTGTACTTAATGAATTTCACAAAACAGTGATTGCTACTTTTCCTAAACAATAGAATACTGAGTCATAATGTACCAGTGTGATATGTTTACAGGTGTGTTAGGCTATTTTAATGTCATTTACAAGTGATTTGATGGAGTTAAACATGGTAACTGTGTGTAGTGTCACTCTGCTCTGATGGCACAATAGTCAATATATGTGCCCTGCTGCCTTGAGATGCTGCAGGAATTATTGGACTGAAGGAGAAACTTATTCATGCTGATTTAAACGCATCTATTGGCTATTAGTAAGAATGGTTTATTCACATTTAAAGCATGATTCTGTTATTGCTACACATTTGCTCCAAGTATGTAGTTTGCTCTTGTTGATAAAATCACCAAAGAAGCAGCAGGCTGATGTTCCTCAAGAAGCAGACATGGTTCTCACCACAAAGTCAAAGACACTTTTTTCCACTCAGTCTCTTAGAAATTCGATTTATTTCCAACTAAACCGCAAAAGCAAATACATTTTGAAGGAAACATAACTTTGACTGGATTACAATTTATATTTGCGTAATATGTAAATGTATGCAATTTGCAGATATGCAGACAGTGAGCACATCACTAAAGTTTTCACAGGCAACATATTTGTTTTTCACCAAAACATCTGACCCTGCAGCTTAACATCCACCTGTAGTGACTCCAGCATCATTAAACTGGTTTATGGTTCTTTTCAGACTCTCAGACCTGGTTCAAGTTCAGGAAAGATCCTGGTCTGGTTTAATAAAGAAAAAGTTCAAATTGACTTCAGACACATCCTGTTTATTTACACTGAACCAGAACCTCCATCCTCCCTGAACCTAGACTAAAGAGCTTCTCTTGTCTGAACCACACGGGATCCTGGATGGGGACCTAGTCCTGATCTTTGTACATCCTCCATCCACAGAACCACCTCCTCGTTACTGCTGCTGTTTTTCAACAGAGCTTCTTTCATTTAACAATATGTTGCCTATGAACTAATCCAGCTGGAGATTACATTTCCCACAGAACATATCTGAATTCACTGAATTAATTATCTATGCTTGTGGCATTTGAGTCCTTTCACATGAATTTCTTATGACTGAGATATCACTGCTGATGATGGTTTATGGGTACAGGTCACGTGATTAGCGGTAGGATCATATGTGTGAAACAGTCACGTAAAGACAGCTGTTCTACTGCTGGAGAACCTCGCTAGTGCAACACAGTCAGTAAAACTGCAGTCTAATGAGTGTATTAATTATTAGGTATTAATATGCAAATGAGTATTCAAGGCTGAACTGTGGGAGGTGAAATGATGCTTGTTTATGTGTGGCCAGTTCCATGACAACTGAAGTGAACATGCACCTTTATAAATTCAGCTAACGGAATGTGACTGTCTATTTCTGTCTTCACCAGTTTTATGGCTCTTGCACTGGGATTTTGTTCTTGTGTCTAAATTTGTGTGGGGTCAGGAAAGTTTAGGGTCCTAAAAGAGAGCTGGACGACACCACCACTCAGCTTCACTGACAATTTTTGGTACTGAAACAAAAGACAAATCACCTGCAGCTCAAAAGTCACTTCCCCTATGGTCTTCTGTCATGAAAGGCATCTGTAAAAATTGAGTTTGATTTTTGTGACATCATCACAATATAAAATCTATGGGCCAGCAGGAGAAACATTACTGAGCATGTGCAATTTACCACACCACATGGAAGCTAGAAAACTTTTAGTAATTTTCTTTCAGGTGACTGGATGTTAACTTTTAGTTGAGTGTCCAGTTCTTATAATACACTCATGGTCACTACACTTGGCTCAGTAAACTCACCCTCAAGATATTATCCCCCATGGTTTATTTAAAGCTGCAAAAAAGATGTGGAATTACTGAATAAATAAGCTTTTTTTTAATAAAAGTTGTTAACATTGTCTATTATTCTGTATGAATAAAAAAAGTGTCAAAGATCTTTAGAAATACACTTCATATCTTAGTGGGAGAAGGAAAGGGCACAGGTCTTAAAAGAAATCCTTTAAGGAAACATGTACACATGGCATTCAATACTCTGAACAAATATTTTGCACAATTATGTTGACACATGGACTCACATGTTATGATTTTTAGCTTTTATCTGTCAGATTAACATGAAGTATTTATTAGCTCCTTTTAATGCCTTTATTAAATCACATCTAATAATTTCAAACTTAAATAGAAATGAAAACTGACATTTTCCCTGTTAAAACCAGTAACTGGTTTTAATGTTGTGGCTGGTTGGTGTATATTGACAAGAACACAGTGATTCTTTACCTCAGTTATCATTGAGATTATACTTGTTCAATAAAAACTGATTCTAACATTTTCAGTAATTAATTAATTCAAACAAAACACTGATGTGCCACTGCCTTCAGCCTGAATATGATTACTATTTTTGTTTCATAGTCACTTTTCTCAAGTGGCAATCAGCACTGCATCACACCCCTGAGGATGCTTCACAATAAAAGCACCCCCCCCCCCCGTTTGGTTTTGGGTTATTAACTCTGGTGTTGAAGAGATGGCAGTACCAAACCTTAAGTACTTGTTTTTTGAGTTACAAATGAGATACAACACTAAAGCCTCAATGCAGTAGGAGATGTTGAGGTAAGTGCTAAGCACTAGTTCTATTCAAACAAAGCAGAGGGAAATTGGCTAAGAAGTGCACCAAGTGCTAGTGCTAGTTAGGCATGTTAGGGTGTTAGAGGTGTTAGGAGAGGAGGATTTCTCAGAGGAGAGGAGTCTTCAAGAGATTCCTAAAGACAGAGAAGGACGCCCTGCTCTGATAACGTTTGGTAGCTTGATGAACCACAAACAAGAACAGTCTGGAGAAACAAATCAAAATGTCTCTTCACTCTTAAAATATATTAAAAACACGTTTTCAGGTATTCAATTGTAAATAGCATTATGGAAACAACATGTAGAGTAGTGTTCAAAATAATAGCACTCCAATGTGACTAACCAGATTAATCACTGTTATTAGTATATTTTTTATTGCTAAATGGCAAACGAGTTACCAGTAGGTGCAGTAGATTCTCAGAAAACTAACAAGACCCAGCATTCATGATATGCACGCTCTTAAGGCTGTGCAATTGGGCAATTTGTTGAAAGGGGTGTGTTCAAAAAAAATAGCAGTGTCTGCCGTTGACTTTACAAACTCAAAACAATTTTGTACAAATTTTTTTGTTTCTAGGATTTAGCAATCCTGTGAATCACTAAACTAATATTTAGTTGTATGACCACAGTTTTTTATAACTGCTTCACATCTGTGTGGCATGGATTCAACCAACTTGTGGCACCTTTCAGCTGTTATTCCACTCCAAGATTCTTTAACAACATTCCACAATTCATTTACATTTCTTGGTTTTGCTTCAGAAACAGCATTTTTGATGTCAACCCACAAGTTCTCGATTGGATTAAGGTCCGGGGATTGGGCTGGCCACTCCATAACATTAATTTTGTTGGTGTGGAACCAAGATTTTGCTCGTTTACTAGTGTGTTTGGGGTCATTTTCTTGTTGAAACGTCCATTTCAAGGGCATGTCCTCTTCAGCATAAGGCAACATGACCTCTTCAAGTATTTTGACATATGCAGACTGATCCATGATCCCTGGTATGCAATAAATAGGCCCAACACCATAGTAGGAGAAACATGCCCATATCATGATGCTTGCACCACCATGCTTCACTGTCTTCACTGTGTACTGGGGCTTGAATTCAGAGTTTTGGGGTCGTCTCACAAACTGTCTGCGGCCCTTGGACCCAAAAAGAACAATTTTACTCTCATCAGTCCACAAAATGTTCCTCCATTTCTCTTTAGGCCAGTTGATGTGTTCTTTGGCAAATTGTAACCTCTTCTACACATGCCTTTTTTTTAACAGAGGGACTTTGCGAGGGATTCTTGTAAATAGATTAGCTTCACACAGATGTCTTCTAACTGTCACAGTACTTTGGGAAGATGATTCAGGTAACTCCAGACTGTCTTTGGTCATCCTGGAGCTGATCATTGGCTGAGCCTCTGCCATTCTGGTTATTCTTTGATCCATTTTGATGGTTGTCTTCGTTTTCTGCCACATGTCTCTGGTTTTGCTCTCCATTTTAAGGCATTGGATATCATTTTAGCTGAACAGCCTATAATTTTTTGCACCTCTTTAAAAGTTTTCCCCTCTCCAATCAACTTTTTAATCAAAGTACGCTGTTCTTCTGAACAATGTCTTGAACGACTCATTTTCCTCAGGCTTTCAAAGGGAAATGCATGTTCAACAAGTGCTGGCTTCATCCTTAAATAGGGGCCACCTGATTCACACCTGTTTTTTCATAAAATTGATGACCTCACTGATTGAATGCCACACTGCTATTTTTTGAACACACCCCTTTCAACTAATTTCCCTATTGCACAGCCTTAAGAGCGTGCATATCATGAATGCTGGGTCTTGTTGGTTTTCTGAGAATCTACTGCACCTACTGGTAACTCGTTTGCCATGTAGCAATAAAAATATACTAATAACAGTGATTAATCTGGTTAGTCACATTGGACTGCTATTATTTTGAACACTACTGTATAGTCTCAGTCTATCAGTCACCACAATACATTTCTGAATAGTCTGAAAAGAAACATCCTTACTAGGTCTGCTTAGCTCCTCCATCTCCTCTCTGTTATAGTTCTGCTGCAAAGTGGAGAAGGTTCCTTCCTGTTTTATGAACCATATGACTCAGAATAAATCCACCTGCTTCCTATAATCGCTGTGACACACACACACACACACACACACACACAGAAACACATTGAAAGTTAAAAGTCACACTGATTGGTTGTGGGACGCTGTGGATTTTCCTTTAAATCACATGGCTCATGAAACTGAAATGGTAAAAGAGGAAGGAAAATGTACAGTATCTTGTGTTTCTCTCCAAGTTGCTGTTGACCTGCAAAAGATAAAGAATGTACAGGCAACAGAAACATGCATGTAAGGATTCCTCCCCTCACTTTATTTAGTAGAATGTGCTGTGCTCGCAGAGGCACATTAGTATGTTATGATTACAGGCTCTGTGTGCAGTGAATAATGAATGTATAATGTTTCTGTCTGAGGGTTTTCCCTAAGGATTGAAGTGATCCTCAAATGACAAGCTGATTGTTGATTGTTTTTAATACTCTTCACGTTATCAGGTACAGAAACCTGTTACATACTTTACGTGCATTGTAAATCTGTTGCTGGCGCTGAGCCAGCGCAAACCATTAGCTACATCAAAAAGGAAGGATTTAAGCCTCCTCTTAAATGTGGAGAGGGCGTCTGCCTCCCAGACCCAAAATGGAAGATGGTTCCACAGCAGAGGAGCCTGAGAACTGAAAGCTCTGCCTCCTTTTCCAGTTGTGGAGACTCTAGGAACCACTAGTAGACTGCCTTCTAGGAACCAAGTGTTCTACTGGGATAGTAAGATACTATGAGCTCATTAAGATAGGGTGGTGTCTGGTGAAAAGGGCTTTGTAGGTGAGGAGGAGGCAGTCTAATACAACTGGCAACTGAGTATACACACAAAGAGACTGAAATTAATGAAGTCAAAAATGCAGAATGGCAATGTTATGAATAAAATTATGTCATACCAGGATTCATAGGGTACCAAAGGTGGCTTCACGTTCTGGTGTGTTGCGAACAAGGGATGGTATATCAAGTCCGTCCAGAATGTTGCCATGCACGTGCATCAAAGCCAGATGTCTCACCCTCTATTGGCCCTTTATACTTTGCAGCCGGGTTTTCAATGTTTGAGGGCAGAGGTTGATCTTTCTGACGGGGCAGCTGACACCGGTATACACAAAGTTCAACAAATGCCCGGGCCCCTTTAAACAGTTTTCAGGTTTGTGAATGTAACACTGAAATAATTCAACAACTTCTGGGACAGAACCTAACTTTTTTCCCTTTGCCAGGTCACCCGGTAAAGACAGCTGCTCTTGTACGTGTGGTCTGTCAAAATTTTGGGAGTTAAACTTCATTCAGTCCAGTCAGGTTTTGGTTTACCTGGCTTGGACAAATCTTGGACTACTCTCTGTTTCAATTAAGTCCAACACTTCAAAGGAACTGATGCCTCCACTGTCCAAAGTCAGACAACAGAGATTCGGGTTCTGTGGTGCTGCAGATGCAAGCTGTGGTTTTGCTCATCCTGGACGGAGGGGCCATCTCAAGATTGATACAGGCTGCACAGGTCTTAACTTTGTCCATGGGCTGCTTAACTGAATCATCTTCCCAAAGTACCTGTTTGAGCTGCTGTAGGACTCCTACACAGTCCAGGGCTGCATAAGCAGTGGAAGTTTTCCTCTGCAGACTTCGGGCCACTGCCACAGAGGGCCAAAAGAGAGCCTTGCTGCACACCAACCCAAAATATGTATGGTATGGATGCACCATTCTTTTGGGCTTAACTCCAGCATGTCGCACACCACCTCCACCATCACTGCCAAAAAGAGACTGGAATGACTGTTTGTGTTTGGAGGACTCTCTGATTACAACAGAAACTCCCTGAACTAAGTTTATTGTGTCTAACATCCCTTGCCACCTCCTGCAGAACGAGGTCCAATGCATGGTTATAGCAAAGGAAATAAAGGGACTCTGGACACTCTGCTTTTAGTTTCAACCAAAACACCATTTAAACACCCAGATATGTTTGACACGCCATAAACAGTAACCTTGCAGATTGGCTAGAGATACATTTAAAATGACCTTAATGCCTGAATTCACACCTGAATTCCCATGTCAAGAACTATGAGCATTTGCATTCACTACGATCTGCAAATGAAAGACTACTTGTCCTGCCTTCATTACAGGAAACCCCCATCCAAACTCTTCTCCTCTGTGCTCCTATTCTCACACTTTTTTAACTGGTGCAGTCTTACTACAACAGTAAGACTAATATTCTCCTAAAACTCAACTCCCACAACATTTTTTTCATTCAATCACTGTTCCTTCTTTCCTTGATTTTGCTCTGCTAACAACCTCAGGCTATTTAACTAAGTTTTCCTTAATGTAATCTTCCTCTTGTGGGGAGAATGTACAAAAGTATCCTCTGAATATTTTAAATTTAGCAGCAGAAACATTTTTTTACTTCATTGCCTTCAAGACAAGCGCAATATGTGTCTTTAACAGCACATCATCAGGGAATGTATTCTAATTTTGTGAGTCAAAGTGAAAGATTTTTATTTCCAGTGTTCAAAATGTCATTTGATCAATACAGAACCTGGTCATATTTAGTGACACTTTATGAAAATAACTTCAATATGTGCAGTTTTTGAGAAAAATCTGGCCTAAATCAACCACCTTTATTCTCCTGACAGTCATTTAGGGCATTCTCAGTAAACATAAACTGTTGTTTGATTTTGACATCTTTTAAATAACCTCTACAATTTTATGTTAAATAAGTGCAGGGAGCATTTCAAGGTGAAATATTAAATAATTAAATTGGCACGTCATTTAATTGGAAGGATGAAAGGAAAAAATAAGCTTATTAAATGCTCCTCTTTTAATCAACTCATCTCATTGTGTCCTCTTCTTCTTCTGTGGTGGAGGTTTTAATAGCTGCGACTGGAAAATCAGTTCTGCCAGATGTTGATCAGCAGCAGTGGAGGAAATGAGACTCACTCACCTTTTACTTGGGACCATTTGCTGAAAATTCATTAAAAAAAAAAATCTAGTTCAGTTTGGATGAAAACCTGACGTGAAGAGAAAACAACTTAATTTGCCTGTAATCTCGTTTGCCCCTTTCACAAATTTAAAAAATAACTTTTGATTTAATTCTCACTTTAGAGTGTCAGTGTCCTAAGAGTCCAAAACCATCTATAAATCTTTCGCTACAGCTGCACTGTGACTATAAAGCAGCAACATTATTAAAACTGTACATACAGCTCAGATATCATGGCTAAAGGAGTTACTTTGCTGGATTTTTTTTACACAATCATTTACACAAGTCACTTGTACAGTTTGATGTATTGTAATATTTATACTGTGTATCTTTTTAATGTCATATCTCTAATATCTGTGATCTCTCATTTACTCTGTTTCTAACTGTTACTGAACCTTTTACAATCAGTGGATTGTCTCTAGTATATACAGATATAAACATGCTATTATTCTGTAAATGCAGTGTGTGCACAATAATTGCATATTGTTTAACATCTAAATTGTAGGTACAGTAGATGTGTTAGTCTTACAGGACTCCTTACATGTCTGAATTAACTGTTGATCAGACAGATGATGTCTGAAAACAAACTGTTGTATTAAATGCCTGGTTGTGTCAGTTGGTGTTCAGTGCTCTGTAGTGCCTCCCAGAGGGCAGAAGATGGAACAGTTTATGTTTCCTGTGATTTGTTCCTGTTACATATGCAAATAACAAATTTAAAGGCAAAGCAAATTTATCTGTAAACCACCTTTAAGCAGCAAGAGGATTTACAATGATTTATATACAGTAAGACATAAAAAGATATCAAAATTTAAAATCATGTTTTCTAATTTGACCAAAAACTTACAAATGTTACTGTACATTTGAAAGTTTGTGTTCAAATTAGAAAATGTGATTTTTTCAAACTGTAGAATGCAAAATGGCCAAAGAATCTCACAGAACTAGAAACCTTTTGAAGGAAATGTCATTAAATGTCATTTAAAGCTTGTTGGCTTTAGGTGGAACTAGGGAAGATACAGTAGTTAGATCTGAAATGTTAACTAATGGAGTTAACCAACACAGAGATTAAAAAATGACTCTTCTTTTAACCGATTAATCATTTCAGTCATTTTTAGTAAGTCATAACCTCAGTTATTATTTTTATGTTGTTTTCTCCATATTGGTTTTTTTATGTTCTCAGTTTTCTTTGTTCTATCACAGTAAACTGAATATCTTTTGGACTGTTGGTTGGACATCACCTTGGACATCTTTCACTATTTTTTTCCATTTCTATTGACAAAACAATTAATTGAGAAAAATAATCTGCAGAATAACTGATCATAAAAAATATTTGCAAGTTGCAGTTCCAAAAGGTAAATACTGTTTTCTTCTTTTCTGCTCCTCTTCACATTTCTACAATAAAAGAACATATCTTTTTCTTTGCAGCTGATTCAGGTAATATTCTCAAAATAAATAAATCTAAATTTGGCCTAGAAGGAAAAAATACATAGACTAAATACATTAACTAAATGAAGAATTTTCTAGTTTAATGAAATTATTGATTTATGTATTCACTTCTTTATGTGTTTATTTTGCACATCTTTATTCATAAGGTATTTCATCAAAAAGACATTTAAACTTTATCTTAATTATTTATGTGTCCATATGAATAGTACTTAATTGTTTAACTTATATTGACGATCAGTTGATTGCTCATAATTGTATTACATAAAACTCAGCCAAAAAGTGACCCAATTTATCAAAATTTAGTGCATATATATATATATATATATATATATATATATATATATATATATATATATATATATATATATATATATGGATGTATATGTAATAAAGTTACGAATGAAATGCACAGGATTCAGTGCTGCCTGACTTCTGATCTGATATAATCTGGAAGTAGAACCAGAACCACTTGTCAGGGCTCTATTACAGTGAGTTCTGCAGGGGTCTGTCAGGATTCTGTCACAGTTCTGTTACAGATCAGTTACTGTTCATGGTTGCGTCGGAGTTCTGTTGTAGTGCTTTTAACGTTTGATTACATATCTGTCACAGTACTGCGGGGCTCTGTCAGAGTTCCCGCTCAGTTCTAGAGCTTTTTAATAACTTTATTGGATTTTTTTCTGATACAACGGCGCCTCCATGAGCTGCGCGCGCAACTTCATATCTCGCGTGTTTTTTTTCCAGGAGTGCCGCGGTGGCTGATGGGATCGCTGAGCCGCTGGTGTGGACATGTCCGCCATGTTTTCCGCGGCGCAGGGAGCGGAGCAGCCCGGAGAAATTGCCTCTACGTCCCGTTAAATCTGCACGCTGACGAGTCTTCCCGCCGGTTACCGGAATAAAGGACACCGATGAGCTCTACTGCGGCGGCCACAGTCGCGTCCGGAGCGGATTCACGTCGGTATTGGTGCGGATTTGTGGCGGGTTTCACGGTTCCTTTGGGTTCTCGGTGATTTGGCGCAAACAATGAGTAAACTATCGTTCCGGGCGCGAGCGCTAGACGCCGCCAAACCGCTCCCGATTTACCGCAATAGGGACCTGCCGGACCTGACCGACTGCGTGTCCATTAACCGGGCCGTCCCGCAGATGCCCACCGGGATGGAGAAAGAAGAAGAGCTGGTAGGGACATGTTTTATTTCCATATGTGTGGCTTTTAGCGTTAGCTCGGTGCCGAGGGCGGGATTCACGACGTGTTTACGCACAGTTCTTTTCGTACGCCGTGTACAAAAATCGTGCCACACAGGAATATACGCAGGTTACGTTTGTAATACGTGCATTGTACGTTAATAGCGTAGCGCCAACCAGACTTGAGCCCTTTCTGTGTCTTAGACGTTAAAGAGTTTTACGTAGTTCTCATGGCAACGGGCGACGCATGGCTTGTCGTATCCCTGCTTGCTGCTAGCTCATCACCGCTACATTAGCTTCAGTCTGCAGCCGGTATTAACGGAAACGAGTTCGTTAACTCTCTGCTGTGACACCAGGGACAATTATCAGGCTTGTCCTGTTTGTGTCAGCGCCCGATCGGCGACAGATACTGAGATGATACTGTAGCACAGATTTCAGAAATCTCACAGGAGGTTTTGGATCCGTGTAAAGAGGCAGTTCAGTCAAATTGGATCTGAACACGATAATATTTAGTCACATAGTTTCTGTTTTAATTCCTGAGTTTTGATATCCACCTTTCTGCTTGAAGTCAGTCTACCTTTTAAAGTTATAATTCTGGAGACAATCCACAGATTTATTTACACTAAGATTTCTACCAAAGAGTTTGAATATACTAGCTCTGAAAGATTAACCAAGTAGTTGCATATTTACATATATATTGTTTCAACGCTAATATAAAGGAACTGAGAGTTGGTCCACGAACTGAATAATTTGACAATGAATCATTCTGACCCACGTGGTCGTCTTCAGGTAAACATCCTTCTAAACAAAAAGCTGGCTTTAGTTAAAGGTAAGAATCGCTCGTTCACATGTACGTTACAGTACATGTGAACCAAACGATACAAAATAACACCCAGCATCCAAAAACAATTTACACATTAATGACACATGATGCCATAACAAGGGCCCGTACCCCACATCAGTATATGTATCCACTTTATCGCATTTGGGTTGCAACGAACAATTATTATTCATTAAACTCCGAGTTATTTTCAGACTAATCATTAAGTCTACATTGTGTCAAAAAACTGTCAAAAATGCCCATTGCAGCTTTGCAGAGTCAACACATCCAAAAAACATAGATAAGTTATAATGACAATGATATATGATTTAAAAAAGAAAAAAAAAAAAAAAGCAGACTGGAACTAGAGAATATTTGACATTATTTCACTGTTTTTGGTTGAAAAACTAATGAAACAAATAATGGATTATCAAAATGGTTGCAGATTGTTCTCTGTCGATTGATTAACCGACTAATTATTTAAAATCTGGATTCAGTTCTTTTCTTTCTGTTATACACACAAAAATGATAAAATGTTGACTGGGTGTGGATTGATACTCAAGAGGAAACAAATCTGATTTGTATCATTTGATGTCCTGACTGTAGTTTCTGTATATAAAGTTAAGTCAGTTGCACTTTTTTTGTGCTGAGCTTCAGCACATTCAGGTGGGAAAAAAATGGGCACTGAATTAAAGAGACAAGTTTAAGCTTTCACTTGAGTAGGTTTACATAAACATAGAACGGTGTCGTGATATAGCCATTTAAACAAATGGTGCCTAATCAAAGCAAAAAATTGGAGTAACTGACCAAAAAAGAGTGGAGGTTATTACATTTGAAAAAAAATGATTGGAATGTTATCAGAAGTATTGTTTTTCTCTGTGTCAGTTACCTTGATTAATTTTTTCAACTGTAGTTACAGTCCTGATTAAAATTATAGGCACCCTGAATTTTATGTACAGAATTTTGAATATCCTTAGGAAATAAATACAAATTAACTAATATTGTATAATCAAAATTTCCAAGGTTACTGAACAAAAAAAAATAAAAAAAAAAACAACAACATGCATAATAGTCAAATAATATGGATGCACCCAAGACACAATTACTAGCATCCTTCACTAATATTTGGTTTCAGATTCTTTGGCAACAATTACAGCCTTTAAACATGTCTTGTAGTCATCTATATATATTGTGCATCCATCTGCTCGTAGTTTTTCTTTGTCATTGCTATGTGGTCAAGCTCTTTTAAGTTTGCAGGAGTTCTTCTTGTAATGTCAGATTTCAGCACTCTCTCAAGATCTTAATGAGATTTAGTTCAGGGCTTGTAGCAGGTGAGTTTAAAACAGTCCATCTCTTCCTTGTCATCATTCTTTTGTGCTGCTGGATGTTCGCTTTGAGTTGTTGTCCTGCTGAAAGACCCAAGACCTTTGCATCAGGCCTAGTTTTATGACACTGGGTAACACATTTTGCTCTGAAATGCCTTGGTAATCTGATTCCATCGTTCTTTTGACACGTTCCACTACCAGAGCAGCTCGACAACCAGATAGAACCTCCACCATGTTCTACTGTAGGTGTGGGGTTCTTTTCTTCATTGACTTCATTTCGTCATCTATAAACAAACTGAGGCACTGCATTCCCAGAGAGCACTATTTTGGTTTCATCTGTCCATACAACTTTATCCCAGAAGTACTATTGCTTAACTATGAAAGTTATTGCAAACATTAGTCTAGACTTTTTGCACCTTTCTTTCAGAAAATTTTGTCCTCTTTGGTGTCTGCCCATGGAGCCCTACTTGGTTTAGTTTGTGGTGTCTGGTCCAAGCTGAAACCACCAGTCCAGATTGCTCCAGATCAGCTTGAAGTTCTTCATATGTCTTTCATGGTGTTTATACCACAATCTGCATCAACCCTCTCAGACTTCTCTCACTGAGTTTCCTCTTGGCACCATGTCCTGGAAATGGCTTAACAGTTTTATGACTATGAAACGTCAAGATATCATTACAGACTGTTGAAAAATATACTAGAAGATCTTTGGCAATCACCTTGTGGCCTTTAGAATTATGTTTTTTGATTGTAGCCTTGCTTATGCACCCCAGACAGCTGTTTATGATGTAAAACCATCATTCATTTTATGTCTGTATTTTTTGTCACCATTTGAAAGCTTTTTTGTTCGATATCCTTGGATATTTTGATAACCAATTATGTATAATTAGAATGTTTTAATTTGCATTGATTTGTGAACATATTCTAAATTCTGTACCTTAAATTCATGGGAGCCAATCATTTCAACTAGGACTGTATGTTTGGGATTGTCATCCTGTTGAATGATGAAATATTGTTCAATGAGTTTTTTGTCATTTGGCTGAATTTTAGCTCAGAGAATGCTCCTGTATACCTCTGGATTTAACCTTTTACTTCCATCAGCAGTGAAATCGTCATTAAATCCCAGTTTGTCAGTTCAGTTGGCAGCCGTATAAGCCCAGACCATAACACAACCAACACCATGTTTGACAGATGTGGCGGTGATTTTAGGTCATGGCCTTCTCCATTTTTGTCTGTAATTTTCTCTTTCCATAATTTTGATAGAGGTTGATTTTGTTTCATTAGTCTTTGGAACTTTTTTCGGGAACTCTACTGGTTTCTTTTTGTGTGTTTTTGTGAACTCCAGCCTGGCCTATCGGTTTTTTGGATTTACCAGTGGGCTGGATGTTGTGAATCCTATAAGGTTCTGGTCCTGAAGTCCTCCCTAGATCTTCTCTTAAACATGTCAACCTATGTCCCGGGAGAAAGTTTGTGACCTGATGTGCTGTCATAAACTGGGTTTTCTTCACCATGCAAAGGATTTCCTGCTCATCCACAAGACTTGTGCTCCTAGGTCTACCAGCTCATTTTCAAGTTTTCCAGTACATGCATGCTTTTTAAGAGAGTAGCCAACTGCCCAACTGGTGAATAAGTGAACCAATAGATTTGATCTGAGATTTTTTTTTTTGCTTGCTCTCCAGTCGGTGAATCACCTGACAGATATCTATCAGCTAAATTACTTGGCTAGACGGACAGACAGACAGACAGACAGACAGAAGAATTCTCTGATACACTAGTAAGAAAATATTGGTGAACCCTACAGTCAAATGTGCTAAAGCTAATGAAACATTTATAATTGTATGTGTCTTTATTGAACAGACCCATTAAACATCAAAAGTGCTTGTGGAAAAAGCAAGTCAACCCTTGGATTTAATAATTTATCACCTTTTGGCAGCACTAACCTCAAACAAGCTCTTCAGTAGCCGTGGATCAGACCTGCACCAAGTTCAGGGGGAGCATTGGGCAGTTCTTTCTACAGACAACTTCTCAGGACTTCTGGTGTGAATGTCTCTGAACTCTTTCCAGAGAATCAGTGTTGGGTTTGGGTCTGGGCTCTGACTAGCCCACTCCAGAAGGTGGATGTTCTTTGAAGTCATTCTTTATTAGATGCTTAGGCTTCTTCTGAGCTACTAATGAGCTTCAGCTTGTGAACAGCCACCCTGACATTACCTGGTGAGAGACCTGGATTAACCTAGGAACTCATTTTTCTCTTGATGATGGAGAGCTGTTGGGTCCCAGAGGCAACAAAGCGCCAAATCATGACTCTCCCTCCACTGTACTTTACTGCCTGGAGGATGTTTTCATGTTGGTGTGCAGTGCTGTTTTTTTTTCTTTCTTCCTTTTTTTTTTTTTTAAGATAACATATAGTGCTCAGTGTTCTTTATGTTTTGTAACACGATGGAGCGCCATTCTCCTCTTCAGTAAACTTCAGCATTTCAGCGTTGTTTGCTTCAGAGCAGCAGCTTCATTTGTGATGTCCTGCTATGGATTTAATGCAACTGTTATTTTGGTCTTATTTTTTACCTCACTGATCATTCTGCTTTATGCCTTTGGAGTCATCTTAGCCACATACCCATTTATTGGGAGAGACGCCACAGAATTAAACTTTCTCTATTTATAAACAGTTTGACAGAGGACTGATGAATATCTAAAGTCTTTAAGATGGCCCCGTAACCCCCCCAGATTTATGCAAATAAGCAATTCTTCAACTTAAGTTAAAAGAGATCCTAAAAGAGACCTTTTCCGTGAAGCACAGTTCACATCAGCAGATGCTTCTTGTAAACAGCTCATCTCAAATGTTTGAGTGTTTTTTACAAGTCACAATAGCTCTAACCCACATATCCAGTCTGGTTTCAGTGACTACTCCAAGTTTGCTGACTCCTGACCCCATTAAGCTTTTGTGGATGTCATTATCAGAGGCATTCACTTACTTTCTCCAACTTACACTGTGAATGTTTTGAATGATGGTTTTCAATATGGACAAGAACAGTGCATAGATTTGTGTGTTGTTATTTTGAATAGTGTTTGTCTGTTCATTGTTGTAACTTAGGGGGAGATCTGATGATATTGTAAGACACATTTGTACAGAAATGCAGATAAATTTAAGGGTAAAATTAAATTTCCTTGCCACTGTAAATGATTGAACTGGTTATAAAATTGACCAGTGGATTCACTGTAAGAGGTGGAGGAGAGTTATGATCATTAATTCAGACGACTGACAACCTTCCTCTTCTCTTTTGGTATCATTAAATCTGTAGTGTTGATGTGTCTTTCTGGTTGTGTTTCAGGAACACCATCTGCAGAGGGCGATCTCAGCCCAGCAAGTGTTCAGGGAGAAGAAGGAGAACATGGTGATCCCCGTACCCGAAGCAGAGAGTAACACCACCTACTATGACCGCCTGTACAAAGGAGAGGTCAAAGTTCCTAAACAGCTCATCCACATACAGCGTAAGTACTACTTCATCCTGATCCAGGTTCTACTATGTCTGCACCACGTCTGCACTGTATATATGTTGCATCTGACTGTACTGAATGAAGGAATACCAGTAGTAATCTGGACTACACCAGCTGTGACTGAGGATCACCGTAGACCTGTACTCTTCCTGAATCGGAATTCATCCAGTCCTCTCTGAATCACCAGTTTTTAAAGTATACTTGACTTTTTAGTGTGCGGGGACATGAGTTTCCATGTCATGTAAATCAAACTCCTCATTAAGACCACTCAAACACATTATTAAGATAGTAGATTGAAAATGTTTCATGTTGGAGGAGACCATTTTCATGACCACGTCCTCTTTTGACTACAGTGTGCTGACATTATTTCCTCTATGTTTAAAGTGTCTCATATTCCCATCCTTTGTTCACTGATGTGGGTGTAAAAGGAAACATTTAAAAATGTCACCAAACTAATGTGCTCAAAAGAAATGTGGATCAGAATCTGCAGTGTGAAATGTTAATGATTTGATTCACAAAATCCAGAATTGATTAGATTCTCGATGATTCAGTTATAGAAGATAAATACTAGTGTTAAAACACTTTTCCAAATTTCTCCTGGGATCATAAGCTTCTTCTACGTTCAATAGGTGGGCAACACTTCTTTTTCAATGAACATCAAACGGTAACAACTAACACTATCAGCTACATTGTTACACATTTGTCTGATGCTCTTTTAAAATGAAATGGTACAAACATTCTCTATTAGGTCATAAGGGGGTCGTTTATAGGATGTAGTGCCAATTTAGCACCTTTATTGCTAGATTTATCAGCTTTTCACACCCTCTTCACAAAAGCTGATAAATCCAGCAACTTTTAGTTACTTTCCGTACAAGAGAGCCATCAGTGTTGCCCTGCAAGTGCAAGGTTGGGCTTTCCTTCCACAGACACACCCCTCTGTGTTTCATTAAACTAACAGATGTGGTTGATTTAAAAAAAAAAAAAATGGACTCCCAAACAGCAACACATGGATGTTTAGTAAATGTTTCATTTAAGTACAAACATCCCCTGTAACAGACAGAACAGACAGAAGCACTGACTGATATCTGCAGACAGCTGTTAGCTGGTGTGCCCCAACCCCCCAAATGGCATAGACTGAATAAACTAAAATCCACACACACACACAAACTTCACTCCACTTCCACAGCCTCATCTCTCATAGCCAGAGATAATCTCCTTAACTAACAGAGCTCAGATCAGTCTATTGATATCAGTACCATGTACTGTGTGTACTAACATTAGTGTTTATGTTCTGTGTTTACTATTATCAGTACTATACTAACTTCAGTAAGTATTGATTGTGTGCACTTAAATCAGTACATATCCTACATACTCTGTGCTCCTGTAGCTCTGGGGCTGGACCTGGAGCAGCCGGACTACGACATGGACTCGGAAGATGAGACGCTGCTCAACAGACTGAACAGAAAGATGGAGATCAGACCTCTTCAGTTTGAGACCATGGTAGATCGACTGGAGAAGGCCAGCACACACCAGGTAACGCTGAGCACAGATAGAGACACATGCAGACAGAGGCCGAAACCCACAAAGACAGAGACGCATACAGAGACACGGACAGAGGAGGTGTCACATATAGAGAACCAGACAAACAGAGACAGACAAAGACACGGACAGGGAGACAATCACAGACACAGAAACGCACAGACAGACAGACAGACAGACAGACAGACAGACAGACAGACAGACAGACAGACAGACAGACAGACAGACAAACAGTCAGACAGGGATAGAGACAAAGATGGAGAAAAAGACAAATACACACTCGCACACACACACACACAGACAGGGACAGATACACACACAGGTGCACACACACACTCACAGACAAGGACACACACACACACACACACACAGACAAACACTGTTATTGTTTGTTAGTTTGTGTCTTAGTGTTACCTTTGTTTATGTTTGTTTGTTCATAGACTGACTGCTTTCTGTCTGTGAAATGACTGAATGGATTAATCAATCATGAAAATAGTTGCTGATTAATTTTCTGTCAGTTGACTAATTCTTCTATCTCTGAAGTAACCAGCAGGTGATGGACAGAGGAAAAAAACCTGCTCAGGTTGTATTCTGATTTTGGATCTGGTTTCAGCTGGTCTCTCCATCAGAGGCGAAGCTGCTGCTGAACGAGGATGACTACCTTCTGAAGTCGGTGTATGATTATTGGGTGAGGAAGAGGAAGAACTGTCGGGGTCCATCACTGATTCCTCACATCAAACAGGAGAAAAGAGATGGATCCACTAACAACGATGCTTATGTGGCCTTCAGACGGAGGACTGAAAAGATGCAGACCAGGAAGGTCGGTTGGCACCTTTATCTTCAGGTGAATTTAAGAAAAAAAAAGGCACAGACTGTCAGAGTTCACGAATACATGATGTTTTTGTCTGATTTCCTCAGAACCGTAAAAATGATGAGGCATCGTATGAGAAGATGCTGAGACTGAGGAGAGAGTTCAGTCGGACTGTCACCATCCTGGAGATGATCAAGAGGAGAGAAAAGTCCAAGAGAGAGCTGCTGCACCTCACCCTGGAGGTTGTGGAGAAGAGGTGAGGATAGGGGAGTACGAGGGAGGAGATGTATTCAGCATATGTCTGAATGAAAGAAGTGAACACAATGATGTAGCCTCGATAAGTATTCATCACTACAGTGGCATCTCACATGGGGTGCCACTGCATCCTGGCAAAACTAACACTAATGTATGTAAAGGATCTCAATTTTTAAAACCCAGAAATCTTTCAGTCACACCCTGTGGGACATGTTTCATCATATAGTCATGTCATAGAGGTTAAGCCTTTTAAGTATGTGTAGTCCAGTTTTAATGGTGAGATGTTGTTTCACCTATTTACAAGAGAACATCACTAACTGTTTTGAGCTGGTATCAGTTGTATGTATCAACACCCTGGGGAAAAAAAGGGGAAAGCCAAAGTGGAAGAACACTCCTGCCATTATAATATAGTAAGATTGTATGTGTGTGCGCGCCTACATATACAGCAGGTAAAATAAGTATTGAACACATTGACATTTAAATATATATCTAATGGGTCTATTGTAATGACATTCTCACCAGAATTTGGTAACAACCCAAGTAATCCACACATACAAAGAAACCAAAACAAATTAGTTCAGAAATTAAGTTATGTGTAATAAAATGAAATTACATGGAAAAAGTATTGAACACGCTTATTAAAATTTATTTAATACTTTGTACAAAAGCCTTTGTTGGTAGTGACAGCTTCAAGACGCCTCCTACATGGAGAAACTAGTCACATGCATTGCTCAGGTGTAATTTTGGCCCATTCTTCCACACAAACAGTCTTTAAATCTTGAAGGTTCCATGGGGCTCTTCTATGAACTCTCATCTTTAGTTTTTTTCCATAGATTTTAATTGATTCAAGTCAGTTGATTGGCTGGGCCATTCTAGCAGCTTTATTTTCTTTCTCTGAAACCAATTGATAGTTTCCTTGGCTGTGTGTTTGGGATCATTTTCTTGCTGAAATGTCCACCCTTGTTTCATCTTCAGCATCCTGGTAGATGGCAGCAGAGTTTTATCAAGAACATCTCGGTACATTTTTCCATTCATCCATCCTTCAATTATATGAATGCCAGTACCGTATGCTGAAAAACAGCCCCACACCATGATGTTCCCCCCTCCAAACTTCACTGTTGGTATGTTTTTGGGCTGATGTGTATTATGGCGTCCAAAGAGTTCAACTTTGGTCTCATCTGACCAGACTATATTCTCCCAGTATTTCACAGGCTTGTCCAAATGTTGTGCAGCAAACTTTAAACAAGCTTCAACATGCTTTTTCTTTAGCAATGGAGTCTTGCGTGGTGAGTGTGCATACAGGCCATGGTGGTTGAGTGCATTACTTATTGTTTTCTTTGAAACAATTGTACCTGCTAATTCAAAGTCCTTCTGAAGGTCTCCACAAGTGGTCCTTGGCTCTTGGACAACTCTTCTGATAATTCTTTTCCCTCCTCTGTCAGAAATATTGCGAGGAGCACCTGGTCGTGGCCGGTTTATGGTGAATTGATGTTCTTTCTGCTTCCGGATTATGGCCCCAACAGTGCTCACTGGAACATTCAAAACTTTAAAAATCCCTCTGTAACCAATGTCATCAGTATGTTTTGCAATAATAAGGTTGTAAAAGTCTTGAGAGAGCTATTTGCTTTTACTCATCATGAGATGTTTCTAGTGTGACACCTTGGTAATGAGACACCTTTTTATAGGCCATCAGTTGGGACTGAACCAGCTGATCTTAATTTGCACTGACAAGGGGCAGGATAGCTTTCTAATTACCGATAGATTTCAATCGGTGTTTTGGCTTTCCAGGCCTTTTTGCAGCTCCCTTTTTTCATGTGTTCAATAATTTTCTCTATATAACTTAATTTATGAACATCTATGGTTTGATTTCTTTGCATATGTGGATTGTGTGGGTTGTTGCTGACATTTAATGAAAATTTCATTACAATAGCCCCATTAGGAATGTATTTACTGAGATAAATGTTGACGTGTTCAATACTTATTTTACCCGCTGTGTGTGTGTGTGTGTGTGTGTGTGTGTGTGTGTGTGTGTGTGTGTGTGTGTGTGTGTGTGTGTGTGTGTGTGTGTGTGTGTGTGTGTGTGTGTGTGTGTGTGTGAGAGAGAGTGTGTGTGTGTGTGTGTATAGACACTGGAAACCTCTGTCTACTAACTGTGGTGCATAAATGCACATTTCAGTGCGGCCTCAGGAACTGTATAGGACAGACGTGTTTGAAACTGTTTGATTGATTGGCTCTGAAGGTTTTAAATGATGGATGTTATGAGTTGAATTGGTCCTGATTTTGTGTCGATGTTTCCTGTGTTCAGGTTTCAAATGGGCGACTTCAGTGGAGACATCCTTAAAGAGGTTTCGCTCCCTCTGGTGGAGAAACCAGTGTACAGCACTCAAGTTACTCTAAACAGTGGGAACAGATACAAAACTGATATCAAGATCAAGGTACTGACTCTTTATATACAGATAGGTACATGAGTATTTGGACAGTTACACAAATTTCTTAATTTTGTCTCTGTACACCAACACAGTGACTTTGAAATGAAGCCATAAAGATGTGAGTAAACTGCAGACTTTCAGCTTTAATTCAGCAATAACCTAAACGGTATATGTAATAATGTTGCTTAACACGTTGAATTAAACCTGAAAGTCTACCCTTCAGTTACATCAAAGTGTGTCACTGTCCAAATATTTACGTATCTAACTATACATCTATCTGATCCTTTACTCATCTGTCTGTGTGTTTTTGGACCTTCAGAAACAGAATAACAATTGTTATTGTTTGTGTTGTAGGTCATCCGATATAAAAGTTGAACAGGGTCTAACTTCCTGTTCCTCATCTTAGTAACAAAATAATTATTCAGACCGACCCGTCAAACATGGTCAACCTGATGTTTGTGGAGTTCATCACAAAGTATTTCACGTCAATGCCAATATGTAAATTTTCACCAGGTGGGCATTCTGTGAAGATCAGTGATCAAACAGACGATGGTCCCTCCAACCATGATGCTACCTCTCCCTAATAACCACCTTTAACCCTCCCAACTGAGCTACCTTGGCCTAATGTGTAAAATGCCTTTTTATTGAGAAAATTTAGTACATAACAAGTCTTTTCCATCAGACAGTAAAACTGATGATACATGAGGTATTTAAAGTCCTGATAGTCCTGTAATGTGGGCAGTTGAATTATATGAACACAGACACTGGACTGTCATGACTTTACTCTCTCTTCTGCCCATCCACTCCTGATTATCAGACCAGTTACAGTTTATCTGACCAAACCCTGCTCACAGTCCTACACCAAGAATCGGTCTACAATGAACTGTTTACTTTGTTTTTCTCTACTGATGATTTGATCATTTATTCGATTTGTATAAGCTTCTGGGTTCTTCATAAAGAAGCTTACAGATTGTCTGGTCTCAGGGGAAAATCAATCTGACAGTTTTTGGTTTCTTGAAAAATTGGAAACTGAGTAAGTTAAGTTTTTTTGTTTTTTGTTTTTTTTATTATTTATATAAAACTTTCATTCCTCCCAAAAGGTTCTTATAGAATGTTTTTGGTAGGTTTTCTGTAGATGAAAATATTAACAGCCATCTTATTTTCATAGCTTTATTTCAGTTCATGACAGTAAAATTAAACCAGTCTCAGTGATTCTTGAATGTTGAACAATCATTTGCCAAATTTCCACACAAATGTAGTTTATATTTTAAGCAAGTTTACAGAAAACGTAAAAGTAAATCTGAGTGAAGTCTTGTTTCAGTCAACTCCTGTGTTGTGAATATGAGCAGATTGGTTGGTTGGAAATAATTCTCCAGATGGTGCCATAAAACCACTGCAGAGGAAGAGGAAATGGCGAGATGATGTTATTAAAAGAGTCAGTCAAGGCTCTTCATATGCGTATTAATCTGAGGAAGGCTCTAGTCTCCTCCTTAGTCTCTGTATTTCTTCTGTTTCAGATGCAGAAGAAGCAGGAGTCCATTAGAGAAGAGCCTCCCTTCGACCTCCTAAGACCGAAGAAGAAGAACATCAGACGGGACAGATTATGTCCCACACAGAGACGTCCCGGTCGGCCCCCCGGTCCCTACACCGTCAATCAGGCCGACATCAAACAGTATGACTTCCACAGCTCAGGAGAGGATGACTGTCCACCACCACCGCTGGTCAGTATTAATCTGTCTGATCATCATGTTATTATACTGAAGAAATACTCCCATAGCCAACTCATACTATATACCTGGAATATAACATCTTTTACTTCTTTTCCACCTTTTACTTGTACATCTTTTACTAAATCTTATTGTTTTTACTTCTCCTTAGTCTCCTCCATCCTCACCCGATGAGGAGAATAATCCTGATGGAGTTTTTGTCTTCAGGAGGAAAGCTGGATGTCAATATCTCTCTGTGAGTTTCTCATCTTCCATTTATGACTTTCTGTACAGAATGTAGATACCACGAAATGTGGCTTGTGCACAAATAAGTAACCAGTCACTGCTACTGACAGCAAAATATATTTACTCAGTATTTCATGTGGTTACAATACAAATACTTTGGGTCTGGACTACTTTTTCTGCACTACATTTAGTATGCTGCACTTTACACACAGAATATGTCACTGGTTCATAAAATCTGATATACTAGAAAACATGTCACTGAAAAAAGATAAAACATCATTTGTGATCTGTAATGAATCATTATAGGAGATAGAGACAAGTGGGAACAGGATACAGACCAGTAAAAAAAATATGTTCATTCATACTTTATATAGGTTACCGTATTTTCATACAGTTAGCATTATATCCAGTTGTTCTTTAACTGCCTTACAATCTTTTTTTTTTTTTTAACTGTCTTACCACTTTAGCTCAACAGGCAAAGGCTGTCCAAGGAAACAAGAGAATTTTATTCTTGACAGTGACTTTAGACTTTTGATGTGTGTAACTCGGACTGCCGAAACCTTGCATTTACTTCAGATAAATTTTAGAATATACTTTTACACAGAAAAAGGACTTTAGGTCTTGCCCTCCATGACTTAGATTGGAAGCTCATTACAAATCTGTCAATGTCTAGTATGAACAGGAGAACTGATGACAGCTAGAAAAACCTTTTTATGTCCATAAGGAAACCTTAGGGAAACATGACTGTTGTTTTAAGACTCTCTTCTGCAGAACCTTCTCATCAATCAGTTGTTTTCAAGACTGCACAAATTAAATTCCTCTCTCCATGTGTGTTTGTTTCTAAAGCCTTATACGGAGCAAATGGATGGAGATGATCATCCAGAGATCCTCCCTCTGTGCCTCCGTCACTCTCTGACTGAACTCTCTCTGCCCCCTCATTGGATGGGACTTGGCCGCCGCAGGATAGGACGAGGGGGCAGGTAAACACTGATTCACTGATAAAC
>CM029122.1:0-47500 GCA_016859345.1 Istiophorus platypterus | reverse complement strand
GTATATATGTGTGTGTATATATATATGTGTGTGTATATATATATATATATATATATATATATATATATGTATGTATATATATGTATATGTATATATATGTATATGTATATGTGTGTGTGTATAACAGATAAATAATTAATACAAACATTAAACATATAAACGTCCAGTTCCACACAAAATGGGTAACAGGGACATGAATGAAATAATAGAGTTGAAAAATACTGCATATATAACAGCACATAACAGATTAGGATGTACAGTTAGTTTTATAAGTATTTGCACAGTTACACAATTTTTGTATTTTTGCATCTGTACATAACCCTGTTGGATTTTAAACGAGTGAATCCACTTGATCCAAATGTCGACTTTTCAACTTTAATTCAAGGATTTTCACAAAATTTTACATTAGTTATTTAGGAATCACAGCCATTTTTTTGCATATTCTCTAATTTTTCAGGGGCTCAAAAGTAATTGGACAAACAAACATGATTATAAATATGAGGATTATTTTTAACACTTGGATGAAACTTCTTTGCAATCAGTGACTTTCTGAAGTCTGGCACCATGGACAACACCAGATGAGATGCTTTTTCTGGCCTTTACTGTAGCTGCCTTCAGTTGCTGCTTTTCTGTGGGTCTTTCATCCCTCAGTTCTGTCTTTAGTAAATGAAAAGCATGTTCGGTTGGGTTGAGGTCAAGTCACTGACTTGGCCTCTGAAGAAGAAGAATATTCCCTTTCTTTGCCCTAGGAAGCTCTTTTGTTGCCTTCACAGTCTATTGTGGGTCATTATCCATCTGTACTGTGAAGCATTGTCCTGTCAGTTCTGCAGCATTTGGCTGAATCTGATCAGATATTTCAGCCCTGTTCACTTCAGGATTCATCTCACTGCTTCTATCAGCAGTCACATCATTAATAAACACCAGTGGCCCAGTTCCACTGGCAGCCATACATGTCCAGGGCATAACACTGCTCCACCATGTCTGACAGGTGATGTGGTGGCTATGGATATGTATTCTTGTACAAGTAAATCTTGCTTTCATCCAAAGAATCTGGTTCCAGAACTGTTAAGGCTTTTTTAGAGGTTTTTTGACATAGTCTAATCTGTCCTTTCTGTTCTTGAGTTTTACCAGTGGTTTGCACCATGTGGTAAATCCTTTATTTACATCCCTGAATGCGTCTCTTGATGTAGACTTTGACAATGATGTACCTTCTTCTTGGAGAGATTTCTTGACCTGACTAGATGTCATGAAGGGTTTTTATTCACCAAGGAAATAATTCTGCGATCATCCACTTTAGTTGTCTTCTGTGGTCTTCCAGGCCTCTCACCAGTTCATTCCTTCTTTTTAAGAATGAAACAGATTGTTGATTTTTTCCTAATTTTTCTGAATCTATATGATAGTTATGTTTTGTTTTTTCAGCCTAATGATGCCTCATTTATTTGCATCAACACCTCTTTGGTACGACTTTTAAAAATTCCCATGAACAGTTACCAGATGCAAAGTCAACACTTGGACTTGAACTCCAGACCTTATATCTGATTCATTTGTCATGAAATAATAAGGGAACAGTTAATGTGATATTTTGGTTAAACTCCTTGAATTAAAGCCAAAAGTCCACACCCCAATCAAATCTTGTTGGGTTTGTTTCAAAGGATGGTGTATTAGCCAAAAATGAAAACCGTTTCATTATGTAAGTATTTATGGACTTAACTGTAACACATAGAATACAATACTCATACTAAAGAAATATTTAACACGTATTGCACAACACAAACCACATTAGCAGTAAAATAATATTCACATGAATACATACATAGAGAGAAAATTATTCAGCATCGATTCAGCATCCGTATATATAGGATTATAACAGCATTATTCTTTACTTCCCCTAAATTTTTTATTTCCTCACCACTGGATGTTTGTCAGAACTCTCTCTTGTTCTGATTTTCATAGTTTTCATTGCTCTCATCCTCTCAGTTGTAACTTAATTTGTGTTGACATTTGGAGACAATAACTTGAGTTGTGTTATAGATTTGTTCTAATAAAGCCAGTTAATCACAACCCTCGTTTTGCTTTGCAGTGTGTTAAATCAGTCTAGTCTTTGGTATTTTTATTATAGATGTTTGCCTTGGTTGTTTGTGTCTGTGTTGTCTGATTCTCAACCTGTCCTGCTATCCTGGTTTGTCCTGGCCCTACTTCTAGTCCACCTGGTCAGGTGAGTCCAGTTCGAAGACTCTGGACTCAGCCAGTGCTCAGTTTGCAGCCTCAGCTGTGATAAGCGCTCCTCCACCTCTTCATGGTCACACAAACAGTGAGATCAAACCCTACAAAACCAGTGTCAACGGAGTCCATCCATCAGGTAATCTACCTCTCCTGTCAGATCCTCAAAGATTTAACTGACAGTGGTGATATTTTCTGCTATAGGAGCTTTCAGTGCTATAGCAGCCACGAGATATATGACACAAAAACATACAAACTAGAATCCTAATTTAAAAAACAGTACATTCTGTACATGTTTTGTGCAAATCTATTAATCATTGTATATTTTGCATTTATTTGGCAAAGCGCTTTATAGAGTTTGTGTAGATTGTTGAAAACAGCTATTTATTATATAAGTAACCCCAAAGACACATTTTTTCCAGAAAATTGATATTTCCAACATTCGGTGACTTTTTCCCAGGACATTTGACACAAAAAATGTAACAGAATGTGCTTATATTGTATCTTTACTTGTATTAGACTCCACTTCATCCTCCGCTTTCTCAGGTCCCTCCAGGCCTCCATACTCCTCCCCCACCCCTCTGAGCAGGTCAGGTCCTTCAGCTTGGGGGTCATTGCCATCCTCCTCCTCCTCTTCCTCCTCCTCCTCCTTGCCCTCCACCCAGTCCCTTCCCAACCAGAGGAGCCAGGTTGGGGCTGTCTCACCTGCCCACGCCCACACTGCTCGACCCTCTGCGCCTCCAACGTCTGCCTTAAAGTTGGCCACCATCGCAGCCAGCCTCGACCGTGTGCCCAAAGTCTCCACCGCCAGGTAAATACACACCTGTGCAACTAAACACTACCTATATATACCTAAACAATTCTATTAAATACATCAAAATTAAACTGGCCTGGACCAGTTTTCTAGGCTTCTTTCAAGAGAGGAAGTTTTAAATCTTCACAATACTGAGCAGGTGGAAGAGGGCTGTTCTAGAGATGTGATTTATGTGTGAGACAAAGGACACATCCTGCTCAAAAATGCAACCAGTGTTTCTGAAAGTAGAACTGGAGGCCTAGGTAATGCCATCCAAAGTAACTATGTGCTTTTCGGGCTGTTGAGGGCCAAGTACCATAAATTCAGTTTTGACTGAATTTATGAAAAAAAATGACATCCAGTTATTTATGTCTATAATACACTGTTGAAGTTTGATTAGTTTCATCTGGCTACATAATGTAGATTGGATATACAGTAGGTGTATAGTTGACTAAGAAATCAGGATTAAGAATAGGCTGTTTAAGAAGAGGTTTAATTATTGCAACCTTCAAAGCCTGTGGTATGTAGCCTGTTATTTAAAGATAAACTGATCAGATCTAATATGGACATCTTATTTAAGGGTAAAACCTCACTGAACAGCTTCATTGGAATCACATAAAAAGAACAAGTTGAACGGTTGAGATGAAGAAACAGTTGAAGTTAGCTCAGAGATTTATAGGAGAGAAGCAGTCTAAACATAATTCAGGAGGTAAATTTGATTCTGAGGCCACTGTACTGAACAATATATCTACCAGTTGTGGGAAGGAGGTGATGAATTCTTTCTCTAATAACTAGGGTTTTATCATTGAAGAAATTCATGAAATCGTAACAACAGAGCTATAGGAATACATGGATCTATGGAGCTTTGACTGTCAGCCTGGCTACAGTGGTGAAAAGAGAACTTTGGCTGGGTTTGGGTAGCTGTTCTTATTTTTTTCTGTTCATAGCAAAAAGCAGGAGGGTCTGGCATTGAAGTGGGCTTTTTTTCTGTTATTAAAATATCTGTCCAGGCTGGGTGAAATTCTTCTAGATTGGTAGAGCCACCCTTTCTTTCCAGCTTTGGCAATGTCTACTTTAAAGCAAGCATCTGTGAATCGTGCTCCGGGGTTAGCTTCCTCAGATAACATGATGTTAGTCCTGATAACATCCTGTCAGTTCTGAAAAGATGATTTTAGTCTGGATGAGTTAAACCGGGTTCAAACTGAAACATTCCTGCTGGGTTTATCTTTGTCTGACCTGAAATGTACTGAAACACAAAATAAATCTCAGATTTCCGCAGATGAACTGATGCCGTTGGATTAATCGGTTTGCATTAGAGTTTTGAAGGAAGTGATTCGTGAGTGACATCATCACCCATGGCTGATAAGCTTTTTTTTTCCTCGTAGGGACTCGAACGAGCCGGAGAGACGCCTGAACGGATTGTCAGAGACTTCGCTGCCTATGGAGGTAACATAACATCGTATCCCATCAGCCCCTGCTCCTCAGTGTCTGACCGGTGAATGTGACATGCTGTGACCACCAGAACAAGATGATGCTGATGGCCTCTATGAATAGAATCAGAACATTTTACTGAGTGCTGATGTTATTACTATTATTATTGTTATTATTGTTATTATTGTAATAATTGTTGTACAGTTTGTAAATGTCTCTGATGTAAAATAGTTTTTGGTTCATCAGTTTAGTTTCTGAAGCAGGTGATCATCATGTGACTGCAGAATCAACTCTGAACACACAATAAGTCCTGTATCTTCGCTCTGATTGGTCTGTGATTACTTGTTTCTTTGCTCTGATTGGTCCACGATGAGTCTGTATCTTCGCTCTGATTGGTTATTTATTTCTCACGTTTACATTTTATATTTCTTTTAGCAATCTTATGTTTTTTTTCCCCAAAGATGGAAAACATTTAGTTTGTTTTCACAGATGGAAACAATGTTTTGTGACCTGTTTGTTTGTACCAGGATTTAGTTTTTATTTTTTATGTGTTTGTTAAAAAAAATCTCTCTATGGCCTTCTGATCACAGAAACCCTCATTGAAATAAAAATATGCATCTTGTAAAAAGAGCCGTGGATCTGCTGCCATAACAGAAAATTTTTTATATAATTAAATGTACAAGGAGAAGTCGAACAGATGCTGATCAGACAAGTACGAACTGAAGCTCTGACATGTTTCACTCTTTTCCTGTCTGTTTATGTTTTATTCTTCAGACGTTATCATGTAGAGAAGAAGTGTCACAGTCGGCTGGTTCACTCACTGTTCACTCTGTTTCTGCTTCAGGTAAAAAATGCTGAGAAATAAAAATACACTGACACAAACTGACTGCTGTTCATTTTGTTTTTTCACTGTTGAATTGAAATTTTGATTGTGTGTAATCATTTAAAGACTGAAATAAATTCAAAGAAATTGACAATAAAAACTTTTACTGCACAGCATTTATTCCGGTTATCAATAAAAATGGGACATTCACTATCTACCCAGCAGGATATAAAGAAATTGTAATCGGATCCACAGCTGCAACATTTAAGTGAGGAACACCTAAATACATCAATAGTTCTCATCCAAGAATGTCGCAAATATTTTGCACAAGTTCTTTCCTGATGCTTCTGTACAGTTTTGAACGCGGGTCCTTGTATGTAAAGTATCGGAGTTCTTCCGTCTTCAATGTCGGACATCAGAAGTAACATCAGACTAATCTGACTACAAGGCTTCCCTCTGATCAGACCAGTTTTTACAGCGATAACAGGCTTCTCGTTTTTCATAGAAAGGAAGGACTCCATGTCCCAGAGTTCTCCGCGGCTCGGTGGTCCAGGGTGGACCTGTGTGAGGTGGGAGTGTTCAGTCGGTCACAATCCTTATGGAGAGACCGGGCTAGAATCCACCGGGGACCAGATCTTCAAAGACACCGGAGCTCGATTCATGTAGCGGACAGTGTTTTAGCGGCGGGACTCTGGATGATCGGGTTTTTGTGGATCTGGACTGTGTAGACCTGACCCGAACCTGTCGTCTCTCCCGGTCTGTTTTTGTTGATTTGTCGGTAGTTTTTTCTCCGTGTCGGTGATGGGTGAGGCGGCGGAGTGCGGAGTGTGCGGCGTCAAGGTGATGTGTCGATTCAGGCCGCTGAATGACGCGGAGCGGAGCCGCGGAGACAAATTCATCCCCAAATTTAACGGAGAGGACACGGTGGTGGTAGCGGTGAGTGGTCCGTCCGTCTGCGTCTGGGTTAAACCAGGGAGACCAGCACACCCCGGGTTTGTCTCACTGTCACACCCTCCGGTTGTGCCTGTCTGCAGCAACAATAGAAACACAATAGAAACCCGATAATAAACACCTACAGACACACAACAGACGCATCAGGCTGTGAGGCAGAGAAACCGAAACAGGTGTGAAACCAACTGAAACAGAATTTTCTGGTGAACTTTTATTTTTATCTCTCGTGTTTTACTGGCAAATATGTAGACAAATGTAGTTTTCAGGACTGAAACAAATATTTATTTTATTTTCAGGCAGTCTATTAATTTTTTTCGTCACATTGTTGCTTCTCGGCAGGGAGTGCAGGTACGATAACAGGCCGAGTGGAAAGATAAAGGGAAATAACCAAATACGAGTAAAGAAAAAAAAGTACAACTAAATAAACAAAATAGGTTAATGAACTTAAGATAGATACAGAGCTGGCAAGTATTTGTCATAAGAAATGAATGTTTGAACATTAAATACAGTATAAACTTCATTAAGAAAAGAAAAAAAAAACACCAAGCACGAGAGCTACAAGTCAACATATTCACAAATTATTTGTTAATTATTTTTGTCCTAATCGTAAGAGTTTATACAAAATATCAGAAAGTTAGTAAATGTCCTGCAAAGTCAATGCTTTTGAAAAATAACAAATAGAGGTCATTAAGCAAATGATTAATGGAGAAAATAATTAACAGATTAGTAGACAGAATAAACAGTAGATTAATCAGTAATAAAAATAGTCTTTAGTTCAGCTCTAAATTGGCAGAGTTAGCAGGGCAGTAGCAAGCTAATTGGTCAAACACAAGTCATTCATACAGTAGTGTGTCTGTCATCACATTATACTTTCTTGAATATTTAAATCGGTTTAAACTAAAGTTTCTGTTCCTCTGTCTGTAAAAAATGCAACTAACGATTATTTTCATGGCCGATAAATTTCCTTGTTTTTCTTTCTAGAAAAGTTAAATGTCTATCACATTTTCCAATATGATGTTTTTAAATGTTGACCAACTGTCAACAACATATATTTCACTTGCTGCTATTTGATAAACAAGAATTTTTTTTTTTTTTTTTTTTTTTTTACTGAAAAATGACTAAAAAGGTTAATAAATTGTCAAAATAGTTTTAGATAATCTGTTGATCAACTAATCCACACAACTCTCCATCTCGCCAGTTTCCTTCCAAGGGACCAGAAATCACTGGGAAATGTCATGGCAGCTTTTATCTTGAAAGCAGGAAATCACTGTGTTAATGTGGGGTGGATTTGACATTTTTTTTAAAAAAAGCTGAAGCTCTGACAGTGAGAACGGAAGCTACTGTGAAAAGTCAGTCTTTCATAAAGTCACTCTTCATGTTCTCATACTCCTGTGTTGTTTAATTTAGTGTATAATTATTGAGTCTAAATATAAATGTTATATTCTCTACAGTGCTGTTTGTTTAATTTCTTCTTTTTCTATGTAATTATTATTTTTATATTTATCTTGTCTTTAGAGCAGATATCCGCACTACCCTCCTGATTAAATTTAGTTTTAATTCCTGAAGATTCAATGAAATCACATAAACACAAAGATGAATAATAATACAAGTTTAAAGACCTTATTAGGTTTTCATTTGTCGTTCCGTCTTTTTGATCTCTTCATTTTACGGTTCACACAAGTAAGTTTAATAAGGCTAGATCAATAGAATCATAAATATAGAATATAATGAAGAGTTCTTAAACAGATTTACTCTGTCCCAGTTTTACTCCATGTCTGTTTCCAGTTCATCATTTATACTTCTGGTTAGAGGTCAGAGGTCGACAGATATGCAATTACATATATGATAAACATAATGAGTCTGTTTGTCTTTGTTCCATCTCTTTTGTCTTATTTAATGAGACTTATTTACCTCAACAGAAGAATGAAGATGTTTGTGTCTACTTCATTTTAAGAGCTGATCTAAAAGCTGGAACATTTCAGTTTCCTGAACAAACTCATCTGTAAAAGTTTTCTCTGAAAAACTTAACAAACAGACATCACAAAAACAAACTGACCTGCTGCTTTAAACATGAATTATCCTTCATTTACCCTGAAACTAGAGCAGCCAGACCTGCTTTAATCTGCCTTTTATTCTGAAAAGACCAATCAGAAACCATCAGAGACAGTCTAATGTCAGATTTAATGATCAGAGTCAGCATGCAACAATCCAGCTTTCTTTCCCCTTAATTTAAACATTATTAGCTACTGTGCCTTTTTCATCTCCTTAATCCTAAATCTGAATCTGAATGAACCAAGAAAGAATGTTTGGGGGGGAGGGTGATGACCAGCTACTGCAAGGTCTCATGGGAAATATTATATATCTGTATGACAGTGGTGGGTCATAGGAAATCAAAGTGTGGCTCCCAGCCCTTTAATGGCTCATAACAAACACTGTTTAACATTTATTTTGTTGAAA
This sequence comes from Istiophorus platypterus, assembly GCA_016859345.1. Classification (NCBI taxonomy): domain Eukaryota; kingdom Metazoa; phylum Chordata; class Actinopteri; order Istiophoriformes; family Istiophoridae; genus Istiophorus; species Istiophorus platypterus. Next base: position 38,825 of record CM029122.1, on the reverse strand, counting down.
TATCATAATTAGTTTTTTAAAACAAGGTACATCTTCATATATGATTATACAGATAAATAAACCAGTTACTATGTTTTTATATACTGATTTTACAACATGCATATGGGTGGGTGTTGAAATAAATTGTTACCAAATGATTTATAACTGAGATGTATAGAAAAATTTATAATTTTTTCAAAGAAATTGTGTGTTTGTGTGTGTGTTTGTGTGTGTGTGTGTGTGTGTGTGTGTGTGTGTGTGTGTGTGTGCATGTGTGTGTGCATAGGCAGGCATCCTGCATCATTCAGCAGCAATCATGTTTCTTCCGCCTGATTGGTTCAGTCATCTCCCAGTGGGATGTGGTTACCGTGGCGACAGGCATTTTAGTGAAACAGACTGAGACAGATCAGAGAAACCTTGGGACTCAGGATGAATGTTCCTTCATAACTAAACAAGCATCAGAGCAAGCGATGATGAGATCAGCTTACATCACAATCTCACTGTATACTGTATATTTATATATATTATTTATGTACATTAGTTTTATTTTGTTATTTGTGTCATACTAAAAAAATGGTCTATTCCCCAGCGGATTAGAAGACAGCAATATTTTACAGATCATACATCTTCAAGAAACATATAAAACAACAAAAAATAGCGTTATTGTAGACCTCAATATTGTGTCACTGAAAAGAACTGTCACAGCTCCCCTCGACCACTGTTTTCAGCCAACATGTTCTCCCCTTTAACTCCCCTTACCTGCCTTCCTCCAGCTGTCCACCAGATGTCCTCGGACTTTCCCTTTTCTCATCACTTGACTGCCCCTCCCATCCTCACACCTGCTTTCACTTCTCATCAGCCCAGCAGTCACCTGAGCTCTCCCCACCTGCAACCCATTCCCATCAACCTTACACTATATATATCAGTTCAGATCGCTTTCTTTGTTCCTTGTCTAAATGTTATGGTACTGTGTGTCTTTCTTGGTTCATTGTAGCCGCCTGCCTTTGTTTTTCTGATTGTTTATTACCCATGCTTGAATGGATTTGTTTGCATGTTTGGACTGCCTTTGCTGATTTGACTTGTGTCTGCCCCACCTTCCTGTAAGGCTTTAAACCACTTTGTATAAATAAAACCACTCAACTTCATATGCTCTGCCTCTGGCCTCTCGCTTTTTCGGTCCCATCCCCAGTGTTTCTGTGGTCAACTAACTTAAATTTTTTTTGCAAACAGTTGACTCAGTCTGTATCATCACACATATTTTATGTTTCTGTTTGCATATCACTAAATGAGTAATTGCTTAGTTCCTAGTGAACATGACAATAGAAAACAGAACGGGACTAAATATTATTTTTCCTTTTATTTTATTGATTATTATTTTTTAATGTATGTGTGATTGTGATATACAGTATATTCCACATTTTAACTGGACAGAAAACAGTTGTAGTTTGTGAAACTGGTTGCATTTTTTTTTCATTCATCTTGATGAATTAAAGAGTTTTTGAGGTGAGCAACCACTGAGAAGATGGCTGTGTTTTCATTCTAACCAAGAGTACTTTCACCTCACATACTGCAGTACTGCTCAGTGAAATCTGACCGCTTTTATTCTCTTGACATTTTGTATTTGGGATTCCCGCTCTGAATCTGAACGTCTGTATGTGTCGATACTGATAAAACCATCAAACTGTCCTTAGATCAGTTTAATGTCAGAGTACTATGCTGTTTATTAGGATAATTTAGGAGCTGACTGTGTGGAGTATCCAATAATTGTGTCAGAGTACAAGCAGAGAGTGGTTGGACTTCAGAGTTAACTTTGAAAGGTTTGAACTCCTAAAAACTCAAGTGAAGCAACACACTCCAGACTGTATTTTTAGAGCACATTGTCAAAGGACTGCAGATAAAACTTCACTGGCTGCAAGGACATAGTTTATGTGAATAGATTTAAGGCATTTGTTTCAAACCCCTCATAGAACCAGTTGGTGCTTAGATACTGGTCCCGGTACTCTCAAGTCATAAGATTCAGTGGTGTCAGGGGTCGCAAGTGGGTACGATGACAGGATGAGAGTTACTAAACCAGAGTCGTTATTTTGACAAAATGGTTTCTGTGTTTCAGGGGAAACCGTATGTGTTCGACAGAGTCCTCTCACCACACACTGAACAGGCACAGGTGTATGACACCTGTGCCAAACAGATTGTCAGAGGTCAGTTCAGTTTATAAGTGACCTGTTTAGGTATTTATATATATATATGTATGTGTATTTATGTATGTGTGTGTGTGTGTGTCAATGTGTGTGTATATATATATATATATATATGTATGTATGTATATGTATATATATATGTATATGTGTGTGTGTATATATGTAAATATATATATATACGTATATATATATATATATATATATATATATATATATATATATATATATGTATATATGTATGTGTGTATATGTATATATATATGTGTGTATATGTGTGTGTATATATATATATGTGTATATGTATGTGTATATATATATATATATATATATATATATATATATATACGTGTAATTATATATATGTGTGTGTGTGTAAATGTATATTGATGTACACCCTTTTGATTCACACTGTGACTGGATAAAAATAAAAGTGCAAAGAAACAATATGGAAAGATGTTGCTTTCCCATATGTTGTGTGTTGTGTGGTTTTATGTGTTTCAGATGTGTTGGGGGGATATAATGGAACAATCTTTGCTTATGGTCAGACGTCATCAGGAAAGACTCATACCATGGAGGTCAGTCTGATTCACTGCAACACTTGAATGGTTTAATTTATTTTTACTTAAAGGTTAACTAACTGGTTAACTTAAGTATTGTATTTAATCTGAAGGGTTTTACTAAAATAATTCAATGTATTTACGTTATTATAATGTTTTTGATTTTTGCAGGGAAACCTGCATGACCCGCGTCTGATGGGAATCATTCCTCGTATTGCCAGAGACATCTTTGACCACATATACTCGATGGACGAAAACCTGGAGTTCCACATCAAGGTGAAGTTGTCACTGATGATGTCATTGGTGACATCAGGATCCCCTAAGTTTTACATTCTAAACTCATTTGTTTCCAACTTTACTAGCTTTATTGGCTCTTAATCTCATGTTTACTTCTTTAAATATAATTATGCTTTCATTTATTTCATGAATAAATAAAAATTATGTGAAACTTGCACAAACAAGATGTAGTTGCAATAATGGTTTGAAATGGTTCAGAGGTCTGCTGCTCATATATTAGTCACTTTGGCTGCTCAGCAGTGAAACAGATTCAAAACATAAATTCAAAATAGAAATGAGTGGAAAACACCAGTTAAAACCATGTGAAAACACCAGTTAAAACCATTTAAAATCAGTTAAACTATGAAAAAAAGTAGAATGATAAGGTATATGAAAATATCTCAAATGTGTTTGTTATGTCCTTACTATAAGAGACCACCTTGTTCACACACTGAATATTTAAAACACTTTTTTTAGGACCTCAAGGGCACAATAGCTTTGTCTTCTCTTTTATTACAAATATTTGTGTAGTTTCTCTTTTAGATTTGTCTCTGATTTGAATCTGTTCAGTTGAAAATTCAAAGCTATGATCAGTCTTCCTGCTGGCAGTATTATAAACCAGTGATGCAATCGCTGACCCGCCTGCTCTCCATATGTTCACTGTTCACCTTCTGGTCTGCTCTAATATACCTCAGCAATTTTTTTCTTATTATTTATTACATTAAAAAAAACAGGTACAACAAACACAAATACCAATCATGTACATTTTATCATTTAATGAAAGTTTAATTTAATTCTACAATGGCTGCAGCAAGTTCTTTGACCCTTCATTTTGTGTTGTAGATTTGACATTCCATACACTGTATGTTGTTGTATCATTTATTAGTATAGAATGAAGCCTGTCCGTGTGAACCTGTCTCTTTCTCTAAGCAGGTTTCTTATTTTGAAATCTATCTGGATAAAATCAGAGACTTACTTGATGGTAAGTATGATATTTAACATCTTTAATATTTATCTTATTAAACAGAGACTTCTCAGTGTTAATTCAAGGCTGCTGGGATAAAATCAACTTGTTGACTTATGTGATTTCATATTTTAGTGTCAAAGACAAACCTGGCTGTACATGAGGACAAAAACAGGGTTCCCTTTGTGAAGGTATGTGATCTTTGATATTTGAAGAATAATGTTGCATTCAGGTCAGAATATGACCTGCTTTCAGCACTGAAGTGACACTTGATGATGTATTCGTTTTTCAGGGCTGTACAGAGCGTTTTGTTTCTAGTCCTGATGAGGTGATGGACGTCATTGATGAGGGAAAAGCAAATAGACACTTTGCTGTTACCAGTGAGTCTCTAACTGTACTACTGATATTACTGTATTACTAATACTACTCTATTATGCTACTACTAGTTTTATAACTACTGCCGCTACTGTTGCTGATATTAGAATCCTGAGAAAGTCACATCCACACGAAAGAAAACAAACTTCTGCAATTCACACCAGCTACTGATACTTTGAGATTGCTTTAATCTGTTCAGGTCTTCATCACTATAACTCTTGATCTCTCTATTAGTTCTACCATTACTACTTCCACTACTGCTACTCATTGAATCAGAAAAATTTCATGAACATATCATATGAAATATCAACACAGTTCCGATTTCTATGAAACTTTCAGCGGACGTTGGCCTTTTAATGACTCCATGATCTTTCCTGTAGCATTGTCTTTAACATAATCAGTTTTCAACTCCATACTGCCGCCTCTAGGGGATTCTACACTGATCATCTGGTTTCTCTCTGCGGACTATGAATGAGATTTATTTTCTGTGGTTATTTTGGGTTAATATTAATTAATTAATTAATTTTTCCTGTGTTTTTCTTGCAGACATGAATGAGCACAGCTCTCGCAGTCACAGCATTTTTCTGATCAACATCAAGCAGGAGAATGTGGAGACAGAGTTGAAACTGTCAGGGAAACTTTACCTGGTTGACCTGGCAGGAAGTGAGAAGGTCAGATTGCTCCCTCACACTTATTTTATTGTTTCACTCAAGTAATTATCCCTCATATAATAATACCACTCCTTGTAAGATTTCTTTGGCATTTTTGCCTTCATCACACCATTGAGGATTAGAGTTATCTCCTTTTCCAAGTAACATTCGGGTAAAGTTGCTATTCTAAAAATCCTCATTTCCAAAAGAGCGCTGTTTTTTCAACCACATAATGAGGGAGAGCAGCACAAAGATATCCTAGAGGCTGCACTGTATCAGTTTTCTAAAAAAGAATAAACTGATAACAATACTGGCCTATACACAATATAACTAGAAACTATTTTTTTAGCAAGTAGAAAATAGAGCAAATTGCAATTACTTTGTAACAGCTAACAGTAGACGTCAGGTTTGTGTTTGTTAAACCTAATTTTGAAATCTACATTCAAATCATCAAATCATTCAAATCATTGCAAATTTAATTCAAACAATGAACCATATGATAACTGACCATATAATTAACCTGATTATTATTTAAGTTGTTGCTATTTAAGTTGTTCACCAGGTTGAGTTAATTTCATCAAATTAATTCATCAGCCGAAACTCATGAATTCCCCAACCCCCTCACTTATCCATTCTCTTCACCCGTCCACTTTCTTCATCTCTCCACACTTCTGCTGTGCTTAGTGACACTTTGATAATGATGATGTTGTTAAGGTTAGTAAAACAGGAGCAGAGGGCGCTGTGTTGGATGAAGCAAAGAACATCAACAAGTCTCTGTCGGCTCTCGGGAACGTTATCGCTGCTCTGAGTGAAGGAACAGTGAGTCTTATGTCATGTCTCCATGCTTCAGTTAACTAATGTTTGATAACATAACATTGTCTAATGGTAACCTGAAATATTCAGAATTCAGTTTTACTTGATTGACAGGAACTCTACATCTAAATTTTACAAACCACCGTTCCTCTTTTGAAAGTGAATCAGTGTGTTTTATATATTATTTGCTGTCTGTAGAAAACCCACGTCCCTTACAGAGATAGTAAGATGACCCGAATCCTTCAGGACTCTTTGGGAGGAAATTGTCGAACCACAATAATCATCTGCTGCTCACCATCTGTTTACAACGAGGCCGAAACCAAGTCCACCCTCATGTTTGGACAGAGGTATTGTACAGGAATGTACCTGAATTACATATCAAAATAAAAGACTCCAGTTAATTAGTGATCTAGTTAGTTATTTGTTGAACCACCGGCTCTAAAAGTTCAAATTAAGTAAAATCAGCGAATACTATCATCAAAATGTAGCCTACTTAAGTATCTGAGGAAAAGTAATCATAATTTTGAAAGATCCATTTAATAAAGCTCTATATACAGTAGGATCATTACCGCCAATGTCAAAAATGTGATTTTATAAAATTAATTGCATTTAAAATGGGTTGAAGTATTCCTATAACAGTGGCTGTTTTTCACTTAATGAGAGAAGAAATAAGGAGTTACTGGTAAAAATTACTTGCTAAAAGCGAAATAAAAAAAAAAAGCTCACTGTATTTTTGTATGTAAAATATTAATCATCAAAATAACCAGGGTCTACAGCTGATAGATGAATGTGGTGGAGTAGCTGTATAAAGCAGGAGAAATGGAAATACGCAAGTACAGCACAAGTACCACAAATTTGTACTTAGGTACAGTACTTGAGTAAATTTACCTTATTACTACTGTTGCGGATTACTTCTGATGACTGCAACTCAAACAAAAATACAATAACATGACATGAGTCTTGTTCTCTTTGTTCATAATGCTTCAAAACTATCAATCCATGTTAAAATGTTAAAATGTACAGTTTTATAAATTAAAACAGGATTTACATTACACTTTCTATATAAAAAATGTACAGATGGGTGATAGATTAAAAGAAAAACCAACATAAAGTATCCTAGTAAGGTGACACCATAACTGACAGAATAATTTGGAGGGATGAACTATAATCTTCCAGACTAAATTCACTCATTCAGTGTATTGATGATGGTGGTGGAGACACTGTCTAACAGGTCAGTCAAAATCTCCCATCGTTGTTCAGCTGGGTTAAGATAAGGTGACTGTGAAGGCCACAGTACAAGATTCACATCATTTTCAAACATCTCAAACCATTCAGTGACCCCTCATACCCTACAAATACGTCTTATAATAGGAGAAACAGGCATTGACCTGTTTCTCCAGTCATTTTTCAAGTTTTTCCTTCAATTTGTCACCCATCTGTATTTTTAATACATATCACACCCCCTTCAAAAGTTTGTTTACTTTACCATTTCTTGTGATGTTTTTGTGTTTCAGAGCTAAAACCATTAAGAACACAGTGTCTGTTAACCTGGAATTGACTGCTGAGGAATGGAAGAAGAAATATGAGAAGGAGAAAGAGAAGAACAGGAGTCTGAACATCATGATACAGAAACTGGAGAATGAGCTGAAACGGTGGAGGAAAGGTGAACAGCAGAAATACATGTTCAAATTAGAAAGCCATTTCCGGGAATGTCCTCTTGCATGTATTTGACCGGTGAAAGCAGCATTTTGCAAGATGATGTTGCAACATATTGCATTGTGACTAAAGTTAGTTCAGGTTCAACTTTCTTTCTGGATGGCCTGAAGTTTTTAGTCCTCTGTGTTGACCCTTATGCTGACCCGATACAGTGGTCCCAGTGAAATGAATGTGGGGGTTACATTTACACACTGTCCCGATCACCCTGTTCACCATACACACACATCGTTTCTTTTTTAATATTACATCATATTGAATTTGAAGCTGTTTACCGCTGTGGTAGACTTTTCCCACATTTGTTTGATAAGTTTTTACAGAGTTTAGTTTGAACTAACAGCTGCTTCCGTTTCCATAGGGATTCAAAAACACTTAATTAGTTGTCTCCAGGTCGTTAAGCCTGCAAGTCAGACGAAATATGCAGAAAGTCTAACCTTTTTCCAGGTGAGTCTGTACCTGTTGAGGAGCAGCTTAGCAGCAGAAACAAGAAGAGCAGCAGTGAGATAACAGTAGTTATGGACAGCTCTGCCCCGCCCCCCACCCCTCTGTCCGACGAAGAGAAGACGCAATACGAGATGCTCATCACAGACCTTTATCAGCGGCTGGATGACAAGGTTAGTCATATCTGTATCAGCAGCCTAACCAGCTCAGACCTTACAATTGTTTTTAAATCTCTGAAACATCTTCTGATTCATGTTTAAGGATGATGAGATCAATCAGCACAGTCAGGCAGCTGAGAAAGTCAAACAGCAGCTGATCGATCAGGATGAGGTGAGTTTCACCTGAGTGTTACAGCCTCTGCAGTGAAAATAAAGTGTCTCTCATTCATCCTTCTTTCCATCCATCTAACTATCATCCCTCCACCTATTGATAACCCCTTCCCTCATCCAGCTGTTGGCATCAAGCCGCCAGGACTACAAGCGTCTGCAAGAGGAGCTGTCCCAGCTGCAGAGGGACAATGATGTGGCCAAAGAGGAGGTGAAGGAGGTGCTGCAGGCACTGGAGGAGCTCGCGGTGAACTATGACCACAAGAGCCAGGAGGTGGAGGACAAGAATCGCTGCAACGACCAGCTGAATGAGGAGCTTGCACACAAAACTGTGAGTATACAAAAAGGAGGGAAGGATCTTAGAATATCTCTAGATGAGTGTCTGAACTCCTGACCCCATTTTTTTTTGTTTTATTAAACCATCAGATGTTAGCATCTCTGTGGCTGTCTTTTACCATGTTTTAACTGACTAACACCAGATTGAGCAGAAATAAAACATTATTAAATCTGTCGCATAGAACAACTGTCTAATGACTTATTGACTAATGTAGATAACATGACAACAAATTGAATAAAACAGAGCCGGGGACTGAGCCCTGTAGAATCCCACACAACAGAAGAGTAAGGACCTAAAGTAAAGACCTAAATATACCAAAAGTGACTTTAAACCCTTTGTTAGACAGACTAGTGTTAATGTCCTCCTTCTTTTTCTGGCCTGTGAATGTTTTGTCAAGATCACCTCCTCTTCTTTTGTGTTTCTAGGTGAGTCTGGAGGCAGTTCAGAGGGAGTTTTCAACTCTACAGGATCTCAGCTCTCATCATAAGAAGAGATCAGCAGAGATCCTCAATCTACTGCTCAGAGACCTCAGTGACATTGGCAGCGTCCTTGGTACCACTGACCTCAAAGCCGTAAGACTCAAACTCTTCCTCCACTATTCACATTTCACTCAACTGAATTCAATAGTGCCAAATCCTAATATATATTAAGGTCAAGTAAGGTCAAGATCTTAAAATATTACAGAGAGAAAGCCAGCAGTTCTGACCATGAGCAAGCACTAGGTGAAAGGGGAGAGGAACTACTCCCTTTCAGCAGGAAGAATCCTCCAACAGAATCACCACTCAGGGCGGTGTCTGCCTCGACTGATTGGTTGAGAGGAGAGAAATGGGGGAGAGAGAAGAGAGACTGGAACAGGAGCAGCTGTATATGTTGTTTTATTCAAGTATTATCACACTGGCTGTTACAATGGTAACAAAAATATTGAAACTTATCGGTATAACAGTGTTACTTTTGACAGCAACAATGATAGCAACACAAATTGATAAAGGACTTTTATGATCCAACATGCTTTTTCTGTAGTGCACATTCAGCCTAAACATTGTTATTGCTTAAGAATCAACATCTAATCATCTTATTTTGTTGTACCTCTGCAGTGGTGTTCTTCATTTTCATTGCAAGTCTGCCTCCTGGTCTCAACTCTGGACTTTCATGGTCCTGGACTTCTAATGAGCACAGTCAATTTTCTAGATATGAGAGTCACCCAATCCAAAGTGGGATGTATGCCATATCTACTGAACAGACTAGTTCTTCCCCAGAAAGCCCACCAGATATAAACAAATCCCAAGTTGTTTGCTGGACAATACCAGGAAAGCCAGCGGTTGAATGATAATATATCTTCAAATACATTCAAAACCCTGCCACTCGCCTACAAAACAGCAGCCAAAACAGCTCCCTCCTATCCGAACTCCCTCATTCAGGCCTACATCCCCTCCCGCACACTATACTCTGCCAATGAAAGTTGCCTCATACAACCAGCACTACAGGGCCCTAAGTCAGTAGCTAGACTCCTTTCCTTTGTGGTTTCCTGGCAACTGGGATCCAGCTAACTACGGCAGCTAACAATTTTAGTTTCCATGGTGCAGAGCCGTGCTTGCAATTCACTGAGCCTTGCCTCCATAGCTGCAATTACACTACATTTATTACATGTACCATAATCGCTAAATGACACAGAGTTATAACAAAAAATTAATTACCAACTGCTAAGCTAAAGTAAATGGCCATTCTGAATAGCATGTAAACAACTGTGAATTTGCAAGAAAATTGCTAAAAGGAGAGAGCTAAGTGTACTTAAGCAGAACTAACACAGGTTTAAATGTATTGTTGTAATAAGCTGCTGTTTTGAAGAAAATAGCTAAATTAACTGGGTAGAAGAAGAGCCGCAAAACAAGCTACCAGTCACAAAAAGTTTTCAATTAAAATTTTAATTAATTTGCTAGTTTTCACTGGTTTATTTTTACATCATTGAGTGTAAAGACTCATAATAAGTTGTTGATTTAAAATTAAATCCACAACACAACAGTGTGCAAAAAAGTGAATGGGTCTGAGAATTTTCTGAAGCAACAGTAAATGACACAGAATAACACTAAAAACAGGAACCTGAAAAGATTTGAAAATCAAATGATTAATTACTGATTGGTTTTCTTTTGATCAGCTGAATTTCGCAGATCTAAAATGCTTTGTTTTGTCTGAAGATCATCTTTACTAAACACAACAATGCAGAAATTTTATTGTGATTTCAGTCTTGTATGGACAGTAATGTACAGATGTGTTATCAAATTTCATGGCTTGGTCACAGCCACCTTTAAGACATTCTTTGGCAAATTCATTGGATTTCAGTGGAATTACTGTAATCAATGGATTCACCAGTGGACATGAAGCAGATCTGCACAAAGTTTTAGTTGAATTCAACTTTGGTGAATCTTGATAGGTGATTTCACTTTGTTGACCGATAACAAACTTCCTGGAGGAGGCTACCTTAGCTTATCAGCTGTGTGTCACCTTCCAACTTTATTGAAGCTGCTCTGTCTGAGAATAAACTGCTCCACAATGAATAAACTGTTTTACACGAATAAGGAGTTGGGAGGACATCAGACGGATAACTGTGGACACTTTTCCTGTCTGTGAATCTGTGTGTAGTTACCCTTCATGTTCAATGACTCAGTTTCTCTTTACAGATGACAGAGACCAGTGGGGTGATGGAGGAGGAGTTCACCACAGCTCGTCTCTACATTAGTAAGATGAAGTCTGAGGTAAAATCTCTTGTGAACCGCAGTAAACAGTTGGAAGTCAACCTGACAGAGAACACCTGCAGGTTGGAAACAAGTGAGAAGCAGCTCAACACCCTTCAGCTGCTTGTCTCACAGGTAAGAGATTAAAGGAATAATTCAAAAGTTCTCTTCCAGTCTGACACTCAGTAGGACCTCAGCACCTGTCAGCCACTCATCTCACATGTGAAAAACATCAGGTTCTGTATTTATCAAGCATCTCAGAGTAGGTAATCAGAACTTACCAGCTAAATTTCTCAGTGACATATTTTTAGAATTCAAATTTGATCAGATTTTCTAACCCTAGAAATAACGACCTGTCTGTGCTAAAATTTATTAGAGCTGAAGGACATTTCTGAGAGAACAGATATTCATTTGTGATTGAAAAGTAAGGCGTTTAAATATGTTTAAAAAACAAGTTATTAAATTAATACATTCTAAATAATGTAATGTCATTATTATTAGTATTATTGTTATTTTAGTTATCTTTCCACCATATTGACCATCCTTTTTGTGATGCTTGTGATTGTTAATAAAGTTGTGTTATTCTTTCTGCAGCTCCAGGCTAAGATGGCATCTCTGACTGATGACCTGCAGAAGGTTGAGCAGAAGAAGAGGCAGCTGGAAGAGGGTCAGGATGCTCTGATGGAGGAGGTCGCCAAGCTCAAGGCTCAAGGTCAAGCAGTGGCATCATGGTTACGGGAATAACTGCTCTCTGAATGGCTTGCAGCTGTCTGTTAACATCAAACACAGTTAAATCAGAGACAATAACAGACTCTTAGATTATTGTGTCACATAGTCTCTGTTAGAAATTGTATGTGTTTGTGTGTGTTCAGGTAAAATGCATGAGGTCACAGTGATGGACAAAGAGAAAGAACACATGAGCAGACTGAAGGATGCTGTGGAGATGAAGGTAAAATCATCCAGTCATATTTTCAAACTGTGTTACTAAACAGTATTTCTGAATGTATCAAATCACACATCAGAGCAATATCACACACACAAACAGGGTGCTTTCTGATGGGTTAGGGTTAGGGTTTTTGCAAATGTATCTAGCAGGAAGAGCTAAAATATGGAAAAAGTATTCAGACCCTTTACTCAGTTCATAGTTGAAGTGATCATAGCTTCAAGGTTTCTTGTGTGAAATGCGACAAGCATTGCACTACTTCAATTTTGGGATTTTCTGCCATACTTCTCTGCCGACCTTTTCAAGCTCCATCAGGTTGGATGGGGATAGTCGATGGACAGCCATTGTTCAGGGTTGGGTTTAGGGTTAGGGTTAGGGGACATTCACAGAGTTGTCTCTAGCCATTTCTGCATTGTCTCGGCTGTCTGCTTAGGATCATTGTCTTGTTGGAAGATGAATCTTAGGCCCAGTCTGAGGTCCTGACCTCTGGACCAGGCTTTCAATATGAATATCTCTGTACTTTGCCTTTGCATTCCCTTAATGCTTTCTCCCTGTCCTTGATGCTGAAAAACACCCCCATATCATGATTTTTCCACCATCCTGTTTCACTGTTGGGATGTACTGAGCAGATGATTAGTGGTGCCTGGCTTCCTCCAGACATGAGACTTAGAATTGAGGCCAAACAGTTCTAAGTTGGTCTCTACAAGATCCCTGGAGCTCATCCAGAGTGACCATCAGGTTCTTAGTTACTCCTCCTCAACACGGCCTTCCCTCCTGATTGCTCCATTTGGCCATGCAGCCAGCCCTTTGGAAGAGCATCTGTTTTTCTGAACTACTTCCATGGAAGAATTATGTAGGCCACTGTGCTTTTGGGAATGTTAAATACAGCAGATGTTTTTTGTAAGTTTTCCCTGATCTGGGCCTGGATACAATCCTGTCTCTGAGCTCTGCAGACAGTTGCTTTCGACCTTGTGGCTTGGTTTTTGCTTTGATAGGCATTGTCAGCTGTGAGACTTTATATAGAACAGGTGTGTGCCTTTCCAAATCATGTCTATTCAGTTGAATTTACCACAGGTGGATTCCAATCAATGCCCACCTGTGGACCTTGATGTTACAATATACAGTAACATCTCAAAGACGATCAAGAGAAATGGGAGACACATGATCCAAATATCAAGTGTTACAGGAAAGGGTTTGAATACTTAAAGTGAGATTTTCCTTTTTAATACATTTTTAAAAATTTTCAACATTTTGCATTTGCTTTGTCATTATTGATTATTGAGAGTAGATCATTTAGGGAAAAATTTTTTAGCATAAACCTGCAACATTATATGTGAAAAGCAAAGGGGCCTGAGTACTTTTTGAATGCATTGTATATATAACTTTGTTAGAAACCAATGGGCATGTAGCTGAGATCCATAGACAGAGTAAATGATTAAGGAAGTCTTAAAGTGACTAACACAGGGCTAGTTTAAGTCTAAACATGGGATATGATGACAAGAATATATATTTAAAAAAAAACAAAACACCAGACCGGTGTACGAGCATATTACATAAAATGAAATGAGCTAGATTTCCTATGTTTATAATGAAAAGAGAAGCATTTACACTTCAATCTTTCCCTTAGCTTAAGATGTCATTTTTTTATCAGTTTGATAAATCCTGGATCCAATGATTTAGTGGATGAAACTGATAAAATATTTATTTTTTGCTGTTTGTAGAATAAAACATAGGAAAAAATGATACTGTAAGCATTGTGGGAAAATGAAGTTAGTTAGAGACCTGAAGTGTTCTACTGTAGGTAAATGGAGCATTTTAGAACTGAAATGGTACTGCTTTGTGTTTTGTAGAGAACTTTAGAGGAACAGATGGAGAACCACAGAGAAGTTCATCAAAAACAGCTTAGTCGACTCCGAGATGAGATCGAGCAGAAACAGAGAGACGTTGACCAACTCAAAGAGTTTGTGATTGATCATTGATTATTATAACTGATCGCTAATCGATGGTTTGTTTTTCATCTGTTCTGTGTTCTGTAACATGACTATGACCTCATCCTGGAAAAGTTCACAAACTCCTAGTTTAGGTCATTATTGGGGATATTGTTATTATCTCTACTGATTCAACACAAGCTTGTGACTGTTAACTTTGGCATCTAACTATGAATTAGTTTTAACATGTATTTTGATTAAAAACTACTGTGTTAGTCACTATCTAGTGTTCTGATATTTCTTTGTCAACAAGTAGTAAAGAGATTGTAGTTGAGATTCTCTCAAGTTTTGCTCATGATACACTTTAAATTTTATGTTAGACCTGCATGTCAGTATTTTGAAGCTACAGCCATACAACTGTGGTAATATTTTGAGTAACTGCACTGAATGATTATATTATTTTTATTATTTTTAGTGTGAATCAGGCGCTGCAGCTGGAGAACAGGAAGCTTCTGTCTGACTTTGACAAACTGAGAGCTGAGGATCAGAACAAAGATCAGAAACTCCAGAAACTGCTGTAAGTTTTTCCTTCTGTACCCACCATACAGTCACCAAGCATTTCTGCTGTTTTTACAGAAACCATCCTGACTCACATTTCTCTAACTTAAAAACCTGTGATTAAGTGTGTTTCCATCCACCTGATTTTAATCACATTTTCAATCTACATACAGTATAAAGAAACCTGTGTGGAAACAGCAGAAATAAAATAATTGTTTAAATGTATGTTAAAGTGTTTCCTGTTGTGAGGTGTAAAAAATTGTATCCATATGAAACAGAAATGTCAGATTTCCATTATTCTCCTAATGTTTTTCCAACATCTGAGCTCCTTTAATGACCTCATCTCGCTGAGTCCTCCTCTTCTGTGGTGGTTTAACAGCAGTGACTGGAGAATCATTTCCACCAGCTGTTTATCTCCATCAACCAGTCGGTTCTTTTTCACACAGCAGGAGAGGATGGAAAAATGCTTCATTCACTTTTTAATTTTACCATGGAAAATGCATTTAATTTGAGCTACATTTATGTCCATAAGTATTTGGTGAGTGACACAATTTTTGTAATTTTTGCCTGTGTACACAACGACAGTGGATTTGAAACAAACAAATCAAGATGTGACTGAAGTGTAGACTTTAAGCTTTAATTCAAGGAGTTTCAAAAAAAATGTTATTTTAGCCATTTTAGAATTACAGCCATTTTTATACATATTCACTCATTTTCAAAGGCTCAGAAGTAAATGGACAATTGGTTGACAGTCAGTTTCATGTACATGTGTGTCATGCCAATGGAACTCGGTCACTGGTGTTTATTAATGATGTGACTGCTGATAGAAGCAGCAGGATGAATTCTTCAGTGTATAGGGCTAAACTATTTGCTCAGATTCAGGCAAATGCAGCAAAACTGACAGGATGGTACTTCACAGTACTGATGGATAATGACCCAAAATACACTGCAAAAGCCACCAGGAGCTTACCATGGCAAAGAACTTGAATATTCTTCAATGGCGAAGTGAGTCATCTGACCTCAACCCAACTGAGCATACTTTTCACCTACTGATGACCTAACTGAGGGCAGAGATTCCCAAAAACAAGCTGCACCAGAAGGTGGCTGCAGTAAAAGTCGGGCAAAGCATCTCAAGGGAGGAAACGCAACATTTAATGATGTCCATGGGTTCCATACTTCAAGCTGTCAAGGACTGTGAAAGGTTTTCATCCAAGTATCAAACATAATCATGGTATTTATGATTATGTTAGTGCGTCCAATTACTTTGGATCCTCTTAAAAGTGGGAGACAATTATAAAAATGTCTGTGATACCTAAAAGGTTAATGGGATATTTTTGTAAAACTCAATAGCATCTTCAAGTCTTTGTTTCAAATCCAATGTCGTGGTGTACACAGGCAAAATTACAATAATTGTATCACTGTCAAACTTACGAACCTAACTATACATTTTGGTGGAAACCTGACCGCTCATTTACATCAGATCATTCAGTGGACAGTGAGTCACAGTTTCTCTTCATCAGTCAGGTAGTTAGACTAAGCCTCTTTGTGTGATTCAGGTTCCTGAATGAGAAGAGAGAACAGGCCAAAGAGGACCTGAAGGGTCTGGAGGAGACAGTGGTACCTGGATTTTTTTGTCTTTTTTTACATCTATTTGTGTGAAAGTGACAGATCTAAGATCAGCTGAGTTACTATGTTTAATCCAACAGGCCAAAGAGCTGCAGACGCTGAATAACCTCCGTAAACTCTTCATCCAGGACATTGGTACTCGAGTCAAGAATGTGAGAAAACAATTCATTCTGTAGTTGATGTTTGAATTCCTCATAGCGGATTTCATATCTGAATTTAAGTGATCTAATTTGAACAACCAGGGTCTGTAATCATGAAACATCACAGAATCCCTAAAAGCTGAAAGTTAAATTGGACACCATCTAGAGATTAGATACATCAGCTGCAACACCTTTCAAATGTTCATGTTCCAAACCATGAACACTCAGTTGTCAATAATACATTATTACATTAGTACTCAGTAGTCATTACTGCATTATTACATGAGTTCTCATTAGTCATATTGGGGTTTAGTAGTATAGTGATACCCCATAGTGGGGTTTAGTGGTGGCACACATTGTCATTACTATATTATTACATAGGTATTTGGTAGTAATTAATACATTATTACAAGGGTACTCAATATCATTAATACATTACGTAAGTACTCAGTAGTCATTAGTGCATTATTACATGAGTACTCAGTAGTCATTACTACATTATTAAATGCTAGTCAAGATCAACCTCTGTGGTAGTTACTGCTAGGTGTCTCTCGGGTCCCATTTTTTTCATGATGAGAAACAGAAAAAAGGTTTAAACAATCCATGCTGTCATAGCTGTTAACAACAATTAAAACCAGTCCATGTCATCCAAATGTGAAAATTAATAATGCTTTGGTCAGTGCTCTTAAGTATGTAAAGCCTTGGAGAGGTTAACCTTGTCCAGAGAAAGTCTGATATCATCTATTACAACAGTAGTGTCCAAGATCGAGCTATGTTATTGTCTAAATTCTGACTGCCATGGCTACAGTGTACTGTTAGAGGCCAGATAAATTGGACTAATTTGTCTTAGTCCTAAGGTCAAAAGTCCATATTATTTTTGGTCATATCTAGTCAACCTCATCCTTTTTTAATATCAGTTTAGTTTTAGTAAAAAAAAAAAACAAAACAAAATATAAAATATTTTGTATAAAATACAACAAAACTTGGCTGATAAACAAGTTATGAACATTTCAATTAAGTTTTAATCAAGACCACGATTGAGCATGTTAATCCAATGGTTTTATCATTTTGGGGGATGTAGTTTATCAGGCAGCTGAATATATTGCATTATGCTAACAGATGCTCCTATTATTTGTTCACCCCTTTCACATCCATGAGGGTCAACTAAGCCACAGAGATACCAGTTTGTATAGTGTTATACAAATTTATATGGAAAACTGACTTCATGTCAGCATATTATGTGGAAAATGACAACTGAGTGTGTTTTCCACATGAAACACTGTTTGGTTTAATGACCAGCAGATGTTGCTTCAAAGGGCTTTCCAGGTGGTGAGAAGTTTAAAGGACATAAAGCATTATTCTGTTTCTCTAAGAGAGGGAAATATTGAGATATCAGCCTGTGTGTTCAGTGATAACCTCAGTGCTGATGTTCAGGCTTTTCTTGGATTGTTTCTTCTTTAAACAGAGTTCAGAGAATGACAGTGATGAGGCTGGTGGCAGTCTGGCTCAGAGACAGAGGATCATCTTCTTAGAAAATAACCTGGAGCAGCTGAGTAAGGTCCACAAACAGGTCAGTGATTCAACGACGGGAAACATTCATACCTGTTATATAAGCCCTGCTAACCAATCAACCATAATTCCTAATCCTTTTTGGAACAAGGGTTCCTCTATTGAAATCAGACATTAACACCAACCACAATGTTAATGAGCAAACTCAAGACTCTTGGACATTGTAACAATTCTATAATGTTCCAATCTCCAGTTTGAATTATTTGCACTATGTGTTTTAGAAAATTGGCTTCATCCTTCATTTTGTCCTCACGGACGGCTCTAAATATTACAATACCCATGAGCCTTGGGCTAACTTTGCCATGGATAAGAGGCCAGTCAGAGCTGAGAATCAATCTGTGAATCAGCTTCTCCATCAATCAATCAGTTGGTGTGTAGTGATTTTACAGTTCAATGGACCATCAAGTTCAAATTCAGATTTTCTACTGAGACTAGTTTTGTAGTTGTATGTATTCATTTATTTTTATTCATTCTTTCAGATTATCATTTAGATATGTGTAGCATAAAGGTGAAGTTCCTTTTTTTTGGTCACAAGAACCTTTATACTGCAGCTCATGTATATCCCATCTGCACTATGTTTACACCTGCTTTTCAGAGGAGGAGAATTTTTCAGCAAAATGGATTGTTTTGGATTGTAAGACCTTAGTAAATGCACCAGGATTACATAAGCATCATATGTTAATTTGTCCCTGTTGTACTGAAACTATAAGTGCCTTCTGAGAGGGAAGAAGAGCTCAGCATGAGCTCAGTTTTGGGATTTCTAAGAGATCTACCACCTTATAATACAAATAGAAATATAGGTGTCCTGTTTCTTAAACATCCACTTCAGCTACATTTCAGCTTCACCTGAGAAAAATAAACTGAATATGATAATGTTACAATCTTTATTTTTATTATTATTTGTACTGGTCATACAAACACTTTTGGACATGATAGACCCTGAGATGGTGTTGATAGAGCTGATGTTAACATAGAGCTAAATGCCATCAAGTGCAGCTACACTCTGTGGTGATTTTGTAATTTACTAAAAGTAAAGTTTAATATTCAAGTTTAATTAATGCAGTGCAATGTTCTGCAGTCCTGGATCCAGACTCTGCAGTATCAGGAAGCAACAGGATGAGAAAGGAGAGAGACGTGAAATCACAAAACTACGGGAGAGAAAAGTAAAGTTAGTAGCGAGCATTGATGGGATATAAATGTAGAACAGAGAGGAAGCAAAGGGCTCATTACATTATGGGAGGTCCCCAGCAGTCTAGGCCTATAGCAACATAATAAGGGGATGGTTCCAGTTGAACCTGCACTAACTATAAGATTTATCTAAAAGGAAGGTTTTAATTCTACTCTTGTGTGTGGAGAGGGTGTCTGCCTCCAGGACCCAGACTGCAAGATGATTCCACAGTTGAGGAGCCTGAGAGCTGAAAGCTCTGCCCCCAAATATATGGAAAACATAACTTTTACATAATAATCACACATTGTTTCTGATAGTATTTGCTGTTTTTTCTACTTTATAATAAATATTTTCTACTTATATATAGGCCGTTATTGGTATATTATTCTGAGAAAACTAATTCAGTGTAGCTCTATGGACATTTTCTTCTTCACTACAACTTACCCCAAGGCTTGTATAATTCCCTTTTGCCCTACATTTGCACTTATTTTGAAAGACTTTTTCCATTGAAACATGTTTGTAAATTTAGCTGAATATATGATAAATCTTAACTAATTTGTTTGCACCTGTTATCTCTACTGTCCTCCTTTAAATGGATATACTTTTCAAAACACTTGCTGAAACAACACAAATTGTGACTCTAGCCTGGTGATTGATAAATACACTGCATCTGTCTGATAAAGAATGAGTCACATCTGAAAATCATAGACAGAAAAGCTTTAGTAAATGTAATGCGTTGTTTCTCTAGCTGGTGCGTGACAATGCAGACCTCCGTTGTGAGCTGCCCAAGTTGGAAAAGCGTTTTCGGGCAACAGCAGAGCGAGTAAAAGCTCTGGAAGCCGCCCTGAGGGATGCCAAGGAGTCCACCGTGAGAGACCGCAAAAGATACCAACAGGAAGTGGACCGCATCAAAGAAGCTGTCCGTTCCAAGAATGTCTCCAAGAGAGGACATACTGCTCAGATAGGTGATTATTGTTACAGCCCACAGCAAACTTAACACACTGATGAGTCAGATTTTCTTACCAGCACAAGTTTTAAGGTGGGCACTACAAGAAAAGTCTTTAAAATCTAGAGGATTCCTTTGAGGAGCAGGAATGGATATTTAATCAGATCAGTTGATGTTGAGTTAAACCTGACTCACCTAAGCAATACTGGAAGATACTTTTAGTCTGTCAATAAGAACTGTTATAAGGTTTAATGAATATTGGTTAAGTTCTAGGGAGCATTACATTAAACAAGTTAAGTTTATCCTGAAATCTAAAGGTTTTTTGCATTGAGGAGCGGGAATGTGTTAAGGACAATCTAGGTTTGTGACCTCTAGGTGGCGCTAGAGGAGGGTCAAGGGGTAAGATGAGTTGGAGCAATCCTCCAAAGAAAGTTTGCCCCACAGCTGTTTGGTGTGTCAGACTGAATCTGGTTGATGTTTGTAGAAGCAACAGCTGACCCGCCTATTATCTGTTTCCATATAGCCAAGCCGATCAGAGCTGGACATCAGCACCCATCCTTCTCTCCATCCATCAGACCAACCATCAGAGGTGGGGGTGCAGCATTAAGTCCATGTCATCACTCCTCCCGACAGCAACCACCTCAGCAACCACTGCAGGAACAACCCCATCAGGGCCATGGCAAGTAGGTTCAAGGTGAGTCACATCCACAACAACCATAACAACCCAACAACCACAGCAACACCCAACCACATCAGTCACAACAACTATAATAACTAAACAACCAAGCAACAACGATAACACCTGCAGCAACATCACAACATCCACAACAATCATAACTGGCTAAATACAACAACTACAGCAACCAGAATATCTACATTAACCAAAACAGCACCCACAACAACTAAACAACTATAATAACACCAACATCCACAACAACCACAATATTCATAACAGCAACACCAACAATCAGCAACAGCAACAACACAACAACCACATCAATCACAGCAACCACATTAAATTTACATTTACTCATTTGGAAAATGGTTTTATCCTAATTGACTTACAACTGAGGGACAACACTAAAGCTTCAGTACAGTACAATACAGATCAGGCTAAGAAGTGCACAGTAAATACAAGTTAGGATGGTAGAAGTGTCAGAAAGGAGGTGCTCTTGTAAGAGATGAGACTTCAAGAGATTCTTGAAGTTAGAGAGGGTGTCCGCTGCTTTGATAACATTTGATAGCTTGTTCAATCATTGGGGACCCACAAATGAGAACGGTCTGGACTGTAATCGCATCTTGTACAGGGATGGCAATGCCAGATGATGTTCCTTGTTCCTTGATATTGTGAAATAGAGATTGATAAGCCAGGAAGAGCTCAGTCTAAGAGGTTCCTTCATGCACAACTTTAAAACTGGTTACTAGTATTAATGTTGTAGCCAATCAGTGAAATTAATGGTTCATCACATCCTGTCTTCACAGGTAGCAGATGACTGGATCAGTTTCCTTTTCTGTGGATCTTTAGAATTCTGAATTCTCCTATTCTCACCGCTCTGCCTTTACTGGAACCAGACTCCTCATTTTTACAGCCATTCCACCTTAAAAACCATTCCACCTTAACAACCAACATGTGCATTCTTCTCTCTTTCTCTTTTCTTTTTTTGCACAAAATCAGTCAGCTCTGATGCTCCGAGTCAGTCAGAGCTTAATGAATTCAGTAAATACGCAGATGAGCTTAATGTGATTAAAGGGGACTCATTATGTTTTCCTTATTTTCTGTATAATAAATATAATGTTACAATGTCGAATGTCCATTAAACCTGGCCAAAGTTTCAAATAATGAGGTAAAGGTATGTAAGAGTAATCCCTGTGAAACAAAAGCTCCAGGGTCAAACGGTTTTCAACTCTAGGCCCTAACAGTTTTTTTAATACTATGATGCGCTGACATTAGCTAAATCCTGTTATCCCACAGAATAAGCAGGTGATGGGTGTAGTATTTACTTTCCAGTTTCATATTCCGGATTCCAGTTCTAATAGGTATTGACGAATTTGATAGGTTGCCATGTCCAGTCAATTTTATGATGTAACTTATTTTTAGTTACTACTTCCTTAGTTTTACAGTATGCCTTCAGACATGCCCTCTTACTTAACCAGTAAGAGGGTGAAGCATTGCTGCTCACAAGCACAATAGAGCTGTAGGCGCTGGCCCTTGGCAGGTTTATAGATCCACAGACAATCACAAGCTACTCTAGTGGAGAATGGAAATATAGAGCTGGAAATGAGCATAATAGGCCCCCTTTAACAAGTTAAATATTTATTTTTGAGTTCAATGAGGTTTTCTATCTGCATTTAATAGGATTTGGGTGTTAACTGACCTAAATGTAGATTAATGTTCTGTTCTTTGGTTTACAGACAGTCATGTGTTGTCATGAAAATCCAAAATGTTGAAAAAGTTAATGAGAAGTTAGGAATGATAAAAATAAAAGTACTGCAGGGAGATCAAAATGATGATTTACTGGGTCAGGTCTTTGACTCATTAACTTTTTTGTGATTATAAAGCAGTATAAAGTACTTTTATGATTCCTAACTTTTCAGGATTTTTTTTAAAATTTTCCTGGACTGAAAGTTTTTGTCATACTGTTATTGTTTTTTTATATTTGGTATTTATTTCTAAAAGTTTTTTATAGATTTTATTCATGGAGAGGTTTTTTTTTGTAACTTTGTTGGGACAGTGTTCATCAGCTGCTCATTGAGTGTTTCTACATGTGTATTATTTCTAAAGTACAAAACAGTGTTGACCTACTGCTGTGTGTTATTGTAAGCATCATGAACATCACGAGTCTGAGAAGCACAAAGTCTTTTGAGCAGCAGTGTTTATTTGTCTGTGGTTATGAACTATTAAACCGTGGTGAAGTTATTGTGTATAATACAATGTGTTTACTCAATCTTAAAGGGATGGCTGTAGATGGTAACAGCAGTGAGGTGATGTAACTTGTGTCACTTCACTAAACAAACCAAACAACCAACTCCTCGATTCCTTGTTGGACTTCTGTAATGACCCACCATCACAAATGTATTGTTATTATTATTGCAAAAAATATAGATACAATATCAACTGCTGGCTGTGTCTCACAGTGTTGCTGTCTGCCGAAATATACACCAATGAGCCACAACATTAAAACTGGCAAGTAAATGATGATCCCCTCTAACATGATGCTCATCAGCCAGTAAATAAATTGCATTATCTGCAGTGTTGTCACTTTACTTCAACCCCTAAACAGTACATTTGTGTGAGTGTATATCAATGTATTAATAAAACTTACTTAGAAATATTTATGACCTTCTCACTTAGGAGAACAAGTTTACGGCCCATTAGAGATTTATCAGCTAATGTGCACAATTGAGTCTTACATGTTACTGAACACTTACCAAATTTAGCCATGTGTGAATGAATCTTACAGTGTGTTACAGACATAATTGAAATTGGGGTTAAAGTAAAGTGTTAATGTTGATGTAGTTCAGTGCCAGTGTGATTTGAGTAATGACACTAAATGACTTTTTATTGATATTTAGATATGTTATTATGTGTGTATGTGTGTGTGTGTGTATGTATGTATGTATATATGTATGTATGTATGTATGTGTATATATATATATACACACACGCCATTCTGTCATAGGCTAATCAGAGTATATGAACATTATTTGGATAGAATGCAGCTTAGTAGAGTACAAGATGTCTGCCAAATCCATAGTCAGACAACAGGCTTAAGAAAAAAAAAATTCAAATTCATAATGAATAATTTGAATATGCCCCAATATTTAATGGGTTCTACCCTGGCCCATGCCCCACCACTCCACTAAGTGCGGTGCAAATCTGTCAGTACTTTATTTGTAATCCTACTGAAAAATAAACCAACAAACAAACTAAAAAATAGACACGAGTGCAGACCTAACCTCCTTGGCGGAGGTAATGAATGCCTTCAGTGGAGTTTTACATACTCACTGCAACAGTGAGTGTTCATTTATTTTACAACTGAACTAAACTATAAGAATCAGTCAGGGATTTTAACAGATATTCATGTGTAAAGGTAGAAAAAGAAAATTACTGGAGGACAGGTGGTGATCTTTCACTCTGTAATAAACTTCATTTGTTAAGTCTTCATTATGTCTCATATTTGATCTCTTTTGTGGCTATGACTGGTAAAAGAATTATAAAAATGAACAAGTACAAATCCCACAACAAATACTTATCTTAAAAAGATGGTAAATAGACAACCTTTATAGAGAAAAGGTACCAGTAGGCGTGCCATCTTTGGTTCCTAAAAAAGAGTGTAGCATCATCTGGAAACTTCACCTGATCTGAATAACCTTTATATTTAAAATCTCTTGGCAGGTCAAAAATATTAATATGCTTGTGTATTAATAATACACACTAAATATTTATGCTTTTTTCCCCTAATTTAATGTTGCTAAAAGGAGTTTGTCTCATACATTTCTCAAACACTTACATAAGGCATGGTCAGATCTAAGACATAACCATGATTATTACAAAAACTTCTTGTGGCCTTTAGAAAGGATACCTTATCTCCTAAATACAAAAAATAATTATATTATTAATATTATTTATATTTCTTAATTTTACCGATGTACGATATGAATATGCAGCTGTACATTATAAATATCCTGTTGTATGTAATAATTATACCGCTTTATTTTAGAAGTAGATTGTTCTAATTTAAAAATATACAGCTGTACATCAAAAATATACTGCTGAATTTTATGGATGTACAGCTGTATTATACAAATATACTGCTGTATTATATATAAACACTGCTGTATAATATACTGCTCTACATGTTGAATGTACTGCTGTATTTTATACATGTAGTACTCTACATTATTTGTGGGGTACTATATATTTTTGGATCTCTCAAAATTGTTAGAGGTCATGTACATTAAAAATTATTTTTAAATGAGGTTTGACAGGTAATGGCAGTGGTGACTCCATGGATATCTGTGTGGTAAGAATCAATAAAATTTACAACAATTCATTCATTTTAAATGAGTTTGTGTAGTTAAAAAATGATCTTCAATATACATTCTGACCAGGAACCATCCATTTATTTTTTACAGTCCAGCCCAAACAAGGCATTGGTTCTGTTTTCATTTTTAACAATAGAATATCTTAAGTAATTTGATTAAATTTTAGCTTTGATGTTTTAATGAGAGTCCATGAGGTCATCAGATCCTCCTCAGGAACATTTACTTTCAGTCCAGGTTGAAGATCTCTTGGATCTCGATGAGGATGAACTCCACAATCTGGTTCTGATAGACCATGTTGACTGCCATGTTTCCTGCATCCAACTCAGGCCACATCAGTGTTGGGCCAAACACGATACCAATTCCCTGAGTGGACATCAGGTTCTTCCTGGAAAAGGCCAGAACTCTGAAAAACAAAACAAGAACCAAAGAGTAAGGGGAAATGTGGGAACAAACTGAGTCTAATAAGAGCCACAATAACCAAGTACAAAGACTTCGGAATTAAACTTTATAAAACAAATAAAAAAGCAACATACAGTACAACAGTGTTTATCATATAAAATTACAATGACAAAATTAAAACTCAAAACTTAAGAGATAACCTTCACAATGTGAGATTAACACCCATGTGATTAACATTTGAGGATGAGTTTGTGTTTCAGTGTCTTTGCTAAAGGGCACTTAAACATCTGGAAAAAAGGACCAAGAATTAAACCAGCTATCATATGTATAATAGTTGGCCCCCTTACTAGAACATTGCTCATGGAAATATTGTCTTTATTATTAATTCGTTTATCCTTTACAGATTATTTGATTAATCATTCAATCAATTTAAGATCAAACATACCTGGGACGAGTTCCTAAGCCCCCAAAGATAATAATTTTATTTCAATATAAAACAAAGAAATAATACACCAAATTTTTTTCTGAAAATCAACCAGTCGGTTGATGAATTGACTTGATGATTCAACTGTGGATTATTTAATGCAGAGACAAAACTGCCCATCAAAAGATGACACATTCAAATTGCTCCATCAATCCAAACACAAAGATACTCATTTTAATGTCACTGAAGTTTTTCTTTTAAAATGACTTATTTGACCATACTACTGGTTTTCCTAGTACCTACCATTTGCCTATAATTTCTATTAGTGACTCTTATTTTGAATTTTTTTTTCAAAGCTAAAGGGGTTTATTAATTTCTTTATGCTCTAAAATTATGTGGTCACTCTTTTTTTTAAGATTTTAAATGGAGAAGTGGGGATTTGTTCATTGACTATCATGGATGTTGCAAGTTTATTTTTTTAACTGTTGTTTTTAGTCTGCAAGAGTAAAACCACAACTCAGTAAATCCAGTTAGCATTTCTGGATTCTGTTCTGTTCAAACAGAGAACTCTCTCTCTGTTGTTAATACTGAACTTGATTTTTTTTCTTTTTTACCTGTACAGGTGGCTGAATAGTTGTTTCATGGTGTCCCGGTTGGGTTTGGGCAACTCTTGTATCAGTTTCTTCACAGCCTGAATCTTTTGTTTGGATTCTCTGATCTCTATTAAGAGCAATGACAGAAACAGTAGTTTAATGAGTTTACAGTATCCAGTAGTTGTATATAGTATTGTTATTTAAAAATGCATATCATAATTTGTAAGTTAATGTATATATAGTCTCATAGTTTTGCATGCGTAATTAAATTTAAAAATGCGTACCACAAATACTCTGTTAAATAAGGGCCAGATGGCTTGTATTAACAGCCCCAATGACCCAAACTTTCAAACCCCTCAAACAACTCCCTAAGGGACATTGCCATAAGCTTTGTCCAAGTCCTTGAAACAGATATAGACTGGATGGACAAATACCAATGGCCCTCTACAGTAACTCTGCAAGAGAGAAGAGCTGTTCCAATGTTCCAAAACCAAGACAAAATCCTTCTGAATCCAAGGCTCAACAACCAGTCAGAAAACTCCTTTCCAGGACCCTGGCATAAACTTTCCACCAGCCTGGTCTGCTTGACCACAGACACTGTCCCTGACTTCCATAAATATATTGAAGAGGCATGGCATCCAAGAAAGACCAGTAATGTCCAGAACCTTTAGCATCCAAGACTGAATCTCCTCTATAGTTGATACCTTTTCACCGTGGACATTGTTGCTACTACCTCAGTGATTTCTGTGGGGGATATGAACATATTCCCTCAAGTCTTCAAACTCTGCATCCTCCATATAGGATGTGTTGGTCAGCTTCAGGGGTTCCTCAAACTGCTTTTTCCACTGCTCAACAGTATCCCTAGTCAGGCTTAGTAATTCACCTCCACCTTCTAAACACAGCCTGGGCCATACCCTGGTTTCTCTAACTAAGTCACCCAACAGTTTGCCTTGTTGTCTGTATTTGTGCACATATTTTTGCCCAAGTGTCATTTTTAATCCATGAAGCATTTTTTAACGCATTTTAGAAAAGTATAGAATAGGATTAGTCTTAAGAATGTTGAAACAAGCAAATAAGCTTTACATATCTTGGTAACATCATAATAGCTCATTTGTGACAGACATATCCTATACATTTAAAAATAGGACAACATTCCTAATTGAGATATTAATGTTTCAATTTTTTATTTTTTTTATTTTATCGGTTTTCACTCACTGATGGCCTCCACAAATGGCTGGAAGAACCTAAAGGGGAACAGTGGCTCTGGCAGCTCACGGAAAAACATCTTGAGGGCTCCTGTAATGACGTGGATGTCCTCCCACTGACTATGGTCCAGATCCAGGTCCTCCTCTGGGAGGAAAGACCAGAACAGACATGGGATCCTTTAATAATATTAATGTCAATACAGTACAGAATTATAACAACGCTGACACTGAATCAGGCCATTTCTCAGTCTAACGTTAGGTAACGGGCATGGCTCAGATTGATCCAATTACAGTGTTTTAGATTTGCTGGTTTTCACATCAGTTTCAATTTACCAAACTCTGTACACTTGATGCTTTAACAATAACTTAGATTTGAATATCTCACACAGCATCACATTTACTGGTCTTATGTATGTTTATCATTGCTTTTTAATCATTGCTGCATTTCAAAATTGAATGGTCATTATCAAATTATTCTGTCAGTCACAAACTACTTGTCATCATTTGATTAACATTTGTGTACAATGTTAAAATATGATTTTGTTTATTTTTTACATTTTGTTGGCAGATATACATATGTAACAGCAAAAGACAGAAAAAGTAGGCTTAATGGTTTAAATCTGATTACAGATATTTTTGTGACCAAAATATAAACAGATAGTACCTCTGTGTTACTCAACTCCTACACTGTCTTTTGTTAATTTTAGACAACTCTGGTTCAGGAAAGAAATTTTTGGTTAAAAGCTGATCAAGTTCAAGTGGTTTTTATGTCTTGACTATGTAACCATCTTTGGGGGTGGGTGAGTGACTAAACACAATTAGAAAAACTATTTGGTATGATTGCAAATTGTGGGAAGGAAATTAACATATATACTCATTAGTAAAATTTTGCAACTTTGTAAATGATCAGCATTTCCTCATAATGTTGATACAAACAGATTTGGCTTTGTGTTGAACTGACCTTGATCGACAATAAAGCGGAGTTTCTGGATTGTGGCTAGATTTCCACTTACTCTGTAGATTCCGTCAACATCCAGACCTGAAAAGACGAACCCACAAAAATATATGAAACAATACATAAACTGATGTGGAGGCTTAAAGGCCCCGGACCTAACTGTAGACATACTGGAACCACATGTTCTTGATCCATACAATATACATTTGTTCTAAATGGATTTGCCTTTGCTGGTTGGTTGTGCTTGATGAGGCTTCAGACAGACTAAACCACACATGTAAATTATTCTCTTCTGTTTCCCCTGTTGCAAGTGTTTAGTATTTAATCAACAGCCATTAATGAATGTACCTCGTTTATCGACTGCGTCCAAACAGATCTGAACAAATTTTGGCACTGTGGTTCCTTCACGCTCGCAGAGAGTTAACAGGTGGCAGCCAAACACTCGATCTGAACCAGATATTATAAAATTATCATTTGTGGATAATGTTACAGCAGATTTCATCATGAAAAGGGTTTAAGGCAAAAAAGTCTTCATTAAAATCCAAATTACAAATTATGACTTTATTATATGTCTCTGGATTTATTTCACATCTTAACACATACTCTAACCCTTGTAAATCTTTCAAAAGTTACTTCAAAGTCACAAAAAACTTAAAATATTGATAGATTCTATTTTATATGTCAACACTCTGACTTGCCACTTAAGCTGCTTGTGCAAACTTTATTCAAATCAGCAGAACCTTATTGAAATTTTGGTGGAGATATCAAAGTTTACAAAGAAGAATTTTTGTAAAATATGTTTTAAATGATACAGCAGAAATTTTTAAATATTTCAATACAAAACATGAGTATATTACTGAATTTAATAATTATAATGCAGTTGGAAACTGCTTAAGGAAAAACAAAAGGGAGATCTGTATGGTAAACATGTAAAGAAAAGACAGAAACCTTTGATGAGGCCTTTCTCCTGTAGTGTCTTCATGGACGGACGTCTGGTGATAAACTTCCTCAGTCTGTTCTTCACTCCGTTTTTATCAGTGCTGTCTGAGGTACTGTATTTCAGCTTTGAGCTGCTGAACATGTCTCCAAAAACATGAAGATTAAACCTGAAATATCTGTGTTTTTGTACTCTTGTTTACAGCAGAGTTTGTAAATACATCTGACTTATTTTTTAAAAGAGTGACTACCATTCACCAAACAGTATTTCCACATTCAGCAGTTACAGAAAAATATGATTATTCAGTTCAAGTGGTGTTTGTGTTTGACTAAAGAATCTAAGTCCATTATTCACTCTCTTAAGCTCTGTTTTTGCACTCTACCAACTTTTGAGGGAAATATCAGACTCTTTAGCTGCTAGATGCTCCTCTATGATAGTAGTGATAATTGTCACTCACTGATGGATCGTCTGTGAACTGGGTTGCGAAGCTTGGCATTAGGGGAGGCTGAGCCATAGACAGGTAGGGAGCTGTGTCTTGGCAGGTACTCTGTGCTGTTTGACCTTCGCAGGGGAAAACCTCCATCTACCTTAGTCTAAACAGAAAAAGTTACAACCAATCATGGGGTGGTTATATTACTAATAATCTGAAGTGAGTAGATTGTCTCCAACAGAGTAGAATTTCTCATTCTGAAAGAAATTTCAACCTTCATTGTCTGATATTTTCAGTCACTCTCTTGTATCACTGTTAACTGAATATTATCTGTTTTTTTTAATTTTATATCAAAAATAACTGAATATCGATGGGTTCTGGGCTATTGTTTGAACTCTGAGATAGACATATTGTAAAGAAACTATACAAAAAATTTCTTACTGAAGAATCGATGGCCTTTCTGATGGCATTATACCATTTGCTTGAAGTGGAGTTACTCTCAACCTGAAGGAGGTACTCGCTTCCTGTGTTTGTTGTGATCTGTTGTCAACAGTTAAAAAAGACGAGTTGGGTGCAAAAGAACTAAGAGAACAGCTGCAGTGTAAAAAAAAAATCTGCATCACAGTAGCCTTCAAACTGATTCCTGGTTCATTGTAAATTGTGACAGCTTTTTGTTTTTTTTACCTGGAAGACATTTTTCCTGCTTGACTTCTCCGTTGTCCACTCAATAACAGCTCCACAGAGGTGAACCACATCTGTCTTACCTCCTTTCTGAACATAAAGTGTACACAAGGTCAGAAAAAATTAGGAAATATGATAAAAGTTAGACAAAGAAACATATATAATATTAACATTAAATTTGGCTAAACATGATTCTTTCAGGGTTTCTTTATGTTCCCCAAGTAAAATATAAGACCATTTTCATACTACATAATATGTTATTTGATACCCGTTTTACCATCATAATGTGCGTTTCAATTTCAATTCAATTTTATTTATATAGTGCCATATTATAACAGACATTATCTCAGGGCACTTTTCATATAGAGCAGGTCTAGACCATACTCTTTATAGTTATTATTCACAAAGACCCAGAATTTCCCCCATGAGCAAGAAAAACCTCCCTCTAACAGGTAGAAACATTGAAGAGATCCTTGCTAACGGTGGGTGGCCATCTGCCTCAACCGGCTGTGTTGAGAGTGAGAAAGTGAGAGAGAGAGAGAGAGAGAGAGAGAGAGAGAGAGAGAGAGAGAGAGAGAGTGGGAGACAAGGGGGGGGCAGAAGGGAAGAGAGAAAGAAAAGCATGATAATGGGACTAATAGCAAAGCTAATAGTTATACTAATGGGGCTAACTAAATAACTAATAGAACTAAATGAAATGTTAACAGTAGTAATTGTAATAATTAAAGTGGGGGTTGATCAGGATCATAGGGGCAGTAGGTGGACTACAGCTATGGATCCAGACTCTGCAGCGTCTGAGACAGAAAAACCTTCAGAAAGCGACAGGATGAAGAGGAGAGACACGAGCAAGAACAGAACTATGGGAGAGAGAAGAAGGATGGTTAGTAATAAGCATTTTAAAGGTATTAGTGTGCAAAGGGAGACAGGAGGAGGTGGAGGAAAGGGGAACTTGGTGCATCATGGGAAGTCTAGGCCTATAGCAGCATAGCCAGGGGATCACAATGGACAATTGTTGATTTGAGCAAAAATTTTAGAAACTCAAAATAATGTATCATTTGTCACTGATTAATCCATTCATCCATTTCTTCATATTTATTTGGGCCCTGGTTGCATTAATGTAATTGATTATATCTTTAGAATTACTGCCATATACTGCTGGCAAATATAGATAAATAATAAATGATTATCATCCATTTTGTCCCCACTGGTTTTCTTATTATTTTCACATATTATTGATAGTGCTTCAGGCTCACTGAGAATGACACTCAACTCTATTGCCCCTCTAAAAAAGAAGATAATAAAACAAAAGATGTTAGCTCCATGGTATAACTCCCAAACCCGCATATTAAAGCAGACAACATGAAAACTTGAAAGGATATGGCGCTCAACTAAACTGGAACAATCCTGTGTAGCCTGTATTGATAGTCTTGAAATTTACTGAAAGGCCCTCAGTGATGCCAGAGCAGCCTATTACTCATCTTTAATAGAGGAAAAATAAAAACAACACTAGGTTTCTTTTCAGCACTGTAGCCAGGCTGAATGAGAATCTGACTGAGATATAATTAATTAGATTAATGCAACCAGGGCCTAAATAAATATGAAGAAGTGGATGAATGGATTAATCAGTGACAAATGATACATTATTTTGAGTTTTTTAAATTTTTGCTCAAATTAACACTTGTCCATTCTGAGCTTGTGAGCTTTCTAGCTACAGTAGGTAGCCTATCAGATTAATAGAGCCTTCTGTTGTTTCTATTCATAAAACAGAGATTAACTGGATAAATTGATAGAATTTAGAGATAAACTATTTTTTTTACCAGGACAGCCTTGTGTTGTCTGTTTTAATAAAATAAATTATAAATACAATAAAAATAATGTAGAGAAAAAGATGCAAAAGTAGAGATACAATTGAAAAAGTGTAAACACATAACAAATAATTGATAGAAGTGGTATAAATAATGAGATAAATTATTTTATTTACAAGATCAGATTCTTGTCCATCTGAAGGGATAAAGCACCACTTAACCTTAACCCTAAAATTGGTTTGCAGCCCTCCAACTCATTCAACAGGTAAGAACTTGACCTCATCCTCATCCAGAACTGCGGCACAGACTGCCAATGGTCACAACTCTGCTCCTCTCTGACTACTGTTTCATTTGCTTCACCGTATACCCCCTGGAACTGCCTGCTGTTCCACCACTTAAGTTTACCTCTTGTTCCGCTGCAACCCCTGCAATGTGTCTCCAACCCAGTTTTCCTCAGTCTTCGCCTCAGTGCTACCTCCTCTTAACACGTTTCCCTCTCTACAGGTCAGTGATGCCACAGATTGCAATACTGACCTAATTTTTGGACAGTCTTTGTCCTCTATCCATCAATTTTACTTCATCTAACCTACTTCAACCATTATTGGTTGACACTATTTGAAAGCTGCAAAATAATGTCAAAGCTATAGAAAAAAATAGCATAAGTCCAGTCACCCAACTGAACTCATGGGTTATAAGTTGCTCCTATCTTCCCTCTCATCCAGCATTAGTACTGTAGTGTGTGTGTGTATATATATATGTATATATATATATATATATATATATATATATATATATATATATATATATATATATATATATATACATACACATATATATATATATATATATATATTTTTTTTTTTTTAAATTAATTAATCTATTTATTTATTTATTATTGTTATACACTTGGAAATTAGTTTACAATTTCAAAACATTACTCAATCCTCCACCACCTCCACCAGACACAAACCTCTCAGCTCATTTCTTTGCCTCCTTCTTTACGAAGTAGGTGGCAGCCATCAGTAGCAATTCTCTCAGTCTCTTGCAGTTAAGGGAAAATCGCTCTCAATGGTAACCCCTCCCACTGAGGGCAGACTAGCACTAACTAGCACTTATTGTGCACTCTCAGTGCACTTCTTCACCTGATCTCCTTGCAATTTTCTTTCTAATCGTTCTAGTACTAGCACTTACTTCAAGGACCCTTATTTTATTGAATCTTAGGTGTTGTCCCTCACTTGTAAGTCACTTTGGATAAAATTACAGGTTCTGTACCAGCCCAGCTTCTTGTTGTCTATCTTTATAAAACAGCAGCTGGTCTGAGGTCAGCACGGTCCACATCGAAGTCCAGCTCTTCCTCTGCTTTTTACCACTCTCTGAGATTTTAGCCACATTCAGGTGTTCGCCTTTCAACTCCACCTGGACACACAAACAGAGGTATACACAGACAGACATATACATTAATAGGACATACATATAAGATTTTAATTAATCAAATAGTCATTTAATTCTGAAACACAGAGACCATGGTGGCTGAGGAACAAAAGGCTGTGCTTTGGAGGTTAAATTGAATCTGTGTAGCATTGTATGATTATACAAGTTAAATAAATATAAAACTGTCAAAATAATTATAAAATGTTTCTAAAAATGTTACTGTTTTTATTAAGAAATTTGTGAAAACAGATTGATTTTTGTTGGAAATGTAAAGGAAATATTTTTGAACTAAAAATAATGCTTTTATGTTTCAGCAGGAGTAAGCCAAAGGATTGGAGGTGATGTTTTTCAAAGTGTTTAGAATGAGATGTTGAATTTTTACTTACCAGTGGTTCAACCACAGCAACTCCTGTGATGATGACATTGTGCTGAGACTGATTCCTGCGATGCCGAGAGATCTACAATTGGAAAAAAATCCTTTAAAAACTAAGCTGCACACTTGTGGGATGACAGTTCTTTTTGGTCTACGTACAGGTTTTGGAGGAAGTTCAGACTCCTGCAGCACCATAGACTTAGACTGACTCAGACGGTCGCCAGAGCTCTGTGAGCTCTTAATGCGCATCTGCACAGTTCCTTGAGTTGCTGAGCTTCGCTGCAGAGGCTGAATCAGTGGCTGCTGCTTTGTAGCACTCTGGAGGTTTGTGACTCTGAGGATGAACAAAGAAGAAGTTGTTGAAGTCAACATCTCAAAACTTATTTTTCCATTCATTTACCACTGAGTGTGTTTAATTGTTACATGTTTATTTATATTGTGGATGAACATTCAGTTTTAGTTGGGACTAGACATGTATGAGGACTGTTTGACTTTTTCCTGTTTTAGTTCCTGTTTGTAGCTCTTATTGCTTCACTACGCTTACACAATATTTGTCCTTCTCCCAGCCAACAACCAGGAAAACCTCAGCTAAAAAGAAGACCTGAACCTAAACTCCAAAAATATTAGATAAGAGATAATACCCAATAGTATGAAATAAACATGAAGAAGTATCTGCAATGATAAAACAATCATAAAATAAATTTTAAAAGACCTGTGATCCACCCTCAACAAACACTACATTCACAGTAATTTTACAATAATTTTTACATCTGAACTACTGAGGCCCTGTAAATAACTTAAATAACTATCTTTGGGCAGATTCAACAGTTTCACTTTTCCAGGCTTTTTTTCAGACCTGGAATCAGGATTATGGGTGTTCAAGTGTTTTTAATGTCTGTTAGAAAATGTTTGGTTCAGTCTTTTTTTAGACAGCCTATTTGTGTCACACAAATAGACAGTGATACTCACTGATTGTCCTCACAGGAAGAACTAAATAACCATACCAAAAAAGAAAAAAAACATCTCAGTTATCTCACAGGCTGCAGCACTGAACTTTAAAACTTAATTAATGGACATTTACTGCTCTGACACCAAATCCATTCATAAATTTCATCACTTTCATCATTTATTAGAGAATTCTGCTGCTGTTTCATAATATATACCTGCATGTGATGAGTCTTACTGAATGTTCTTTATTTCATGCATGCAGTGAATGTCTTAATAAGATTTTAAAGAAAAGACCTTTTAGCCCAAGAGTCTATGGATACCACAGGTTAAAATATAAATCCTGAACACATGTCTATGAGCTACAACAACGGTAACAGCAGAGTACAGGTAACTAGTTAACAAAGTAAGAGGTGGTTGATTTCAGTGAAACTAAAATGTACAAGCTCACGAAATGTATTTAAAGGTTGTGATTGTGTATAAAGAGTAAGAAGACTGGAGATCCATTTAATGCTCCAAGGAGGATTTCAAAATCAGCTCTGATTTGTGTTTGAAACCAGTACACAGACAGCAGGATAAGTGTTTCATGATGAAGTTTCTTAGATCTTGTAAAAACACACTAGCTGTTGTATTTTTGGTTAAATAAAGGCTTCTTGTTGCCACAGAAGACTACCAAAATAGTGCTGCAGCGGGATTCTACATTAGAAGGGTCCCTTGAGGGGCATGGTGTCAAAATCTCTATATTTAGTACTTGACAGACATTTAAATGCAACAGGCTACATTTACAGGACATATTTATCTGGGACTCGGAGTTTTGTTGTTGTTGTTGTTGTCTGACATGATGATAAAACTAAAGTGAAAACTTAAGATATAGTCTGAAAAAAGGAGATCGAACTGTAAGTAGAAATTTGAAGCGTCACTGGGATGCCACAGCCAAAGTGCTTAACTTCTGTGGGTTTCAATTTTTTAGTGAACCTTTTCAGTGAATGACTGCAGCTTCTGTAATCAAATGCCAAAAACCCTCCTGGATTAACTGGATGAAAACTGAAGCTTTAGCAAGAGGAAACAAACAGAAACCGTCCAAAGAACGGAAACTGGAGCTTCAGTTATGCATGAAGCCTTATTAGCAGCTCCTCTTATAATGTGAACAACAGAGCACAAAAGCCGAAGTTGTTATCTCTGACACATCTATCTGGCTAAAAAAAAAAAATACACAAAACATTCAGTTTATTTAGGAGAATACAGGAAAAGTTCAATCTATTAGTATTTCATCCATCACACATCATTGAGTGGAGGCCTACTGACAAATAAATTCAACCAAACAAGAGTACAGCTGGTAAAGATGTGAAATAACCTGCAGAAAAACACCAACAGTAACTAATTACCAAGACAACAAAACTGAAGTGTGAAGTTGAAGGTTGTGAAGACCTGAGAGATCGTATAATATGTGATCTTACCTCGTACCCGCCATCTCTGTGCGTCACTGATCATGAAAGACAGTTGCAGAGAGTCAAGGCCTGACTGTTAGAGGAAGTATTATTCATCACGTGGTTTCTTAAAACCAGCCATCTCTCACACTGAAAGTGCTGCAACCTCCCCATTTCCTGAAAGAAAAAAAACAAAGTAACCTCATTCTCATGACACAAGACATGAACAGTTTGTCACTACTGTGAGTTAGTAGAGAAAGTACAAACATCTGCAGAGAGATGAAGAACCCTTGTTCTTTTTGAAAACTGCTTTTAGAGAACTGCCACTCAAAGTCCTGGTCTATAGTCATGTTTGGGGAATCATATTAACATCAAATGTATCATTTTTGTGTACCCACAGAGGATTCTCAACAATTTTGCAGGGTTAGGTTTAGGGTGTTAGTAGGATTAGGGATAGGAAACTATCATGATGAGCCTCCTCACAAAGTCCGACGATGAGTAGGGAGCAAAGTTAAGGCATTGGATGGCGCTTGTCACTCAGGGTTCCCCATACTATGTTCAAAGCCACACTGGAAGGGTAAGGAGATAAAAACCACCTTGAGAGGAGTGATGTTTTTAATATTTTGTATTTCTGGGTAAGCGGGATCTACTGATATATGTCCCAACCATGAATGACAATCCAAAGTCCCTCTTCCTTTTTTTTTTAATCAATTATGTTGTTTATGTTTCTGAAGGTTGTGGAGAGTTGGAAATAATTCCTATCTGGGTATGTTAGGGTTAGATTTAGGAAAGTAAATAAACTAAAAAACACATTAAAAAGCAAATAAAAATTATACTTACTAAAGAACATGTCCAATACACTAAATATACAGAAAATAAATTTACAAATAATAGACAAAGTCTGTCATTGGGCAATTATTGGACTTTATTGATTATTGATTATTATTTATATTTATTATCATTAAGGATATACCATTACTGATTTCTGTTTGTATTTTATTATTTCATTGCAAGGTATCATGATTATTTGGCCCTGTACTTATTACCCTGATTACTTGTTTAAATTCTACAAAAAAACATTATTTCAGTGCTTTCACTTTAAAATGTCAGCTTTATTTAGTATATTACTTTGTATTTGTTTTTAATTACGTATCTTTATTTTTATCTATAAATTTCATCATCCAAACCAAGTAATAAATAAACTATTGACTGACTGTACATCTTAACATGAGAAAGTAAAATGTATTTGGGTAAAAAGAGTGAACCTGGCAGCCTTGTCTGCAACATCTGACGTCAGAGAGGAATTTGCGCTGTCTACTTCAGAGACATGCATACACAGAAACACCTGGCTAAGGATGGCAGATTCTGACTGGACAATTGTTTGGTAGATCATTTTATGAGGAAATTCATGGATGTGGAACCATGGGGTAGGTTCTTGGGTAGGTTCTGCCCCCCAAAATATACCAAATATCTATAATGGGATTAGTCATTTGAGATTGAATTTAATGTACTGTACATTTTTTATCATTTTTAATGACACCACAGTAATCTGAAATAATTTAACTGTGATTATTCTGTCTGATCAGTATTGTGCTGATTTATTATGAGTTTATCCAACAAAGTTAGTTTTAATTTCTAATATATTGTCAAATATAATGAGTTTCTGTTATTTTAATGATACATCACTTGGCAGGGCAAGTTTATTTATATAGCACATTTTCTACAACAAGGCAATTCAAAGCTCTTCACATACAAAACATACAAAAAGAAGAGGATTGGAAAGACAATATTAAAATAAACAAAAAAAAAAAAAAAAAAAATATCATGAAAAACCAAGCGAAAAAGAAATAAAATGAAAAATGAAATAAGAAGTGAAATAAAGCTAAAATGAGCTAATGAAAAAAATAAAAGTGGTATAAAATAGCAGAACAGTGCACT